>NQII01001321.1:456081-488889 GCA_002778355.1 Clitarchus hookeri
GGGCGCCTGCAGACGGGTCGATAGCGGCGCCGTCTGGGGCGGGGCCACCGCCACGCAGCGCGCAGTTGCCGCTCCGCCGCGGCACGTGGCAACACCGCCTGCTTGCCCGCGCCAACCCCTCCGTAGCCGAGGCAGACCCCTAGTTTCCTCTTCTGCTGGCGTCCCCCAACACCGGCTCCCCAAAACTGTCGTAACTACTGACAAAGTCACAATGATGTTGCGATTGTTAACTGTACATACCTGCAAAATCCGCGTTATAGTCTATTCACAGTTTCTTCACACTTTTAAAAACAATCCTTTGAAAAATCAGCCCATGTATGACGTGCTTGGGTGTTTCCTAGATACGCATGTGTCACAAGCGCTTTATACTTGTGTTAACATGAAACGCCTTATTATTAATTGAATTGAAATGTAACATCTATTTTATCTATAAATTATTGTATTTCATTCGTGAATAAATACAGGGAGAAAATAGTTGTGTTGGTAATTCCTAATAAGAAATAGTTCTTATACAAAATATTATCACACTGAGTGCGCACGAATGCGGTGCGTTGTCCATTTGGTGTAATTTTTAGACTTGATTAATCTTTGTTTGCATGAGGCAGAGGAATATCCTGGAAGTAGAACTTTAGCAGTTCTTCAGAAAAGCTGGAAGTAACCGTGAATGGACCATATTTTGTGGCTGCAGACTAAACTCCAAGATGTATGCTCGTTTGACTTCTGACACTGGCCTACCGCTTGTGTGGCTCGTCCCAAGGTCGTTTTTACCCAATAGTAAATGCTCAGTGACGAGTAACCAACCTCCAGTAAAGCTATCGCACAGGGTAATGGCGCCTTGTAATTGCAAGTAACCAATTAAATCACGAATTACGGCCAAGAAGTTATAGGGGCAGTGAAACCTAGCATGTCACCAAATAATAATTAGAGACCTGAAGAATTCGCAGATTAATTTAGGGACAAGCTAGAATTCAAAACACGTGTGTTTATACAAGTTGGTCCACACGGTTTTCTACCCTCCTGGAGAACGGTGGCCCAATCGGTGTCTTCCATTGTGACAGCAGATAACCAATACACAGTTGACATCGGCATATTTGTACATAAAACTGCAGAGTCTAGCCCGCAGGTCATTGAACTCGCGAATTTTTCAGGTTTCTCACAATAACGCGAAATTTGCACGTCTCTACGCATCGGACATAAGTTACCGCTATAATAGTCCATCGCATTCTAGAAGGTTCTGAAAGCCAGCATAGAAAAACTAAGAAAAGGCAATCCTATAAAACTATGTTTACTATCTTTGTGAGCAAATATTTTACCGATAGGCTGTTCATGGTTACTTGCAACTTTTATGAAGTCCTGCCAAATTTATACTTTCAGACTATTTCTCCGCCTCGTGCAAACAAAGCTTATCTAAGTAAAGAAAATCACACCAAAAAGACAACGCNGTGCAAACAAAGCTTATCTAAGTAAAGAAAATCACACCAAAAAGACAACGCACTGCATTTGTGCGCGCTCAATTCAATAATATTTTGAATGATAACTATTTTTTACTAGGCATTGTCAACATACCTATTTTCTCCCTGTTTTAATTTATTTTAATTATAAATTTAGTATTATAATTTATGGTTCGGATATAAGTAAAAGTTATATTTAATAGAAAATATGGTACTTTTACGTTAACAGATACATACAACGCTTTATATACATGGTATATTTTGGAAACAAGACCACGTCATACATACGGTGATTTTTCAGAGCTTTGATTCAAAACGTTTGAAGATAATGCGAATATACTATAAGTGATGTATTTCTGTCAATATATTTATGATGCAGTAAATATTTGCTTATAAAATTGGCAAATGTCGTTACCTAGTATTGCCAATTTTTAGTTTCCCAATGTTACCGTCCAAGAACCCGGCGAATTTCGATTAACGTATTTGGAATTATTTTATGTCACACGTCCTCTTAACCCCTCAACATATTATCCCGATTATACTCGTTCACGTTTGACATGCTGCAAAGTAGGTGAAATCATGGTCGGTGCGGTACAGGTCCAGAGGGTAGTAGCACCAATGCGGCCATTGCCTTTCCCTAGGCAATGCTATTGGCTGCTGCTGACACACCCACTATTTTAAAATTGGTTGTTTATCGCGACATTGATATACTGAAACATTTTCAACTGGTTTTGAAGTGTAAGGAATTTGTAACTATTTCTTACACCAAAAATGTTTTCTTTTGCAAACACCTGAGAAGCAAAATTAATGTGTACGTCAAATGGTTAACACGCTGATTTCTGCGCAAATTTACAGGCACTCAAGATGAGCTATTAGTGTCGCCTATATAAATCACAGCAGGAACATCAGTTCCGTTGTCTCTATCCCGACTAACGACCGTATTACCGGTCTACACGACACCAGACATGCGTACTGTGCTGTACAACTTTCGTTACTGGCTGGTATCCTGCCAATAGAGTANCCGGTCTACACGACACCAGACATGCGTACTGTGCTGTACAACTTTCGTTACTGGCTGGTATCCTGCCAATAGAGTACTATGTTGATGTTGCCCCATTCAACTATCCTGTGTTATGTGACACGAATTGCAATTCATCATGTCCTTTTGAGTAGTTATTACTAAAATATTATTTTTTCGATCACGAAAATGTCTCTGGGAGGTAGATATATTGCAATTCCCTGCCAAACGCTAGCGGAACTGATTCCGAACGAGTTTCATTTTCAAGAACNCCGGTCTACACGACACCAGACATGCGTACTGTGCTGTACAACTTTCGTTACTGGCTGGTATCCTGCCAATAGAGTGCTATGTTGATGTTGCCCCATTCAACTATCCTGTGTTATGTGACACGAATTGCAATTCATCATGTCCTTTTGAGTAGTTATTACTAAAATATTATTTTTTCGATCACGAAAATGTCGCTGGGAGGTAGATATATTGCAATTCCCTGCCAAACGCTAGCGGAACTGATTCCGAACGAGTTTCATTTTCAAGAACNCTGGGAGGTAGATATATTGCAATTCCCTGCCAAACGCTAGCGGAACTGATTCCGAACGAGTTTCATTTTCAAGAACAAAGAAAATTTAAAATTAGCCTTGCTCGAGCTACACTGTGGACAATCTTGAAAAAGTTTTGAGCCAACATATCTTCTATAACACTCTAACTCGTTCATTCTTTCATGATTGGATGAACAAGGTTTTGACTCAGTTAAGTTGTTTGCAGACCAATCACGAACTTTCTGCCTTATAGTATCAGAATCCTCATTGATCCAGTAAAAAGGGGCAGTATCTTCATACATGCATGACAGCNAACTTTCTGCCTTATAGTATCAGAATCCTCATTGATCCAGTAAAAAGGGGCAGTATCTTCATACATGCATGACAGCTATTAAGGAAAGAAAACCCTTGCGGACATGTGTACAGTATGTCGAATTCTAGCAAACAATCGACTTTTCCCGCGATAAACCACCATCTATAACTACAGNCGGACATGTGTACAGTATGTCGAATTCTAGCAAACAATCGACTTTTCCCGCGATAAACCACCATCTATAACTACAGGTTAGTAGTCCTCATAGTGTTAATGCCCCGTCTCATCTCATCTGAAATGTTGAATGTTTCATTTATGCGCCATAATTTTCTTTTCTTATTACAGCGCATTTACATTTTACAAGTCCTTCAAATGTAGGGGCGCAGTTTTATCCAAATGTTATCTGGTAATGGTGAAACGGCAAGAATACATTGATAATTTAACCTCTTAACGTACACATTAATTTTTCGTTTCAGGTGTTGCAAAAGAATAAATGATTGGCGTGAGAAGTATTTACAAATTCCTTACACTTCTGAACCAATTGAAAGGGTTTCACTAGATCAGTGGCACAATAAACGATCAACTATTAAAAAAGGGGGTGTGTCAGCAGCAGCCAATAGCATTGCCCACGGAAACGCAATGACCGCATTGGTTCTACCCTCTGGATCTGTACGGCACCAACCATGATTTCACCTACTCTGCAGCATGTCAAACGAGAACGAGTATACTCGGGATAATATGTTAACCTTTTCAGTCAAAGTGTCCTCTATGTGGGATGTTGCATATAAAGTGGCTTGATTGGTCTGCATTGTACACATCAGAATATACCATACAATGAGATAGGTTCCCTACGTGTGGGAGACGACATTCGCTGCTGAGACTATGTTTCGTAGCCTCATAAACCACTGCTGCCAGTAACATAAAGCACAGATATATTTGTATTGGTTCCAATGTAAGACCTAAGCGTCATCTGGTTATCAGTACAGTTCCGAACACAAAATTTATTTTGTTGCAACGCCTAGAATTGTATATTTATTTTTGACTGAAATTATTAAGGGGTTACAAATAAGTCATATTTAGCTGACAAGACTTTAGAACTTATGTTTGCTCTGTAGCATAGTAAATATTGTTGTAGTTTTAGTTTCAAAATAAGCGTGCCTAAACAACTCAAACAAGCTAGAAACAAGAAGTTCAACACGGCGTGAGAGGCTGAGCCTCAAAACTTGGGTTTACAACAAAAACACGGGTTTACTGTCGGCTGTTCACGGTAAAATAAGAATTTTGTAACAAACGTTTAGAAAAAAAAACACTGCTCATAAATACGTATATACTGCATTATTTTCTTGTATGAAATGAAGACCCCTAGTTAAGTTAGAAACAAATTAATAACAGTTCTTAACACTTGACGTACTGCGAGTGTGATATTTAAATGCATGGTGAATGAAAGTAATATTTCTTGCTTTAGACTCATAATAATATGAATTTGCTTATTAATGACACTTTTTATATTCCTTACAACCCCACGGATTTACTTGGGTCGCGCATGAATCAATTGATCAGGCCCATATGGCAACGTTAAAGGTACATAGGTACGTGTGGTGGAAGCATACAAATCGGAAGTAACATATATCCTAAGCAAAACTTTCGAAAGTGCTCAATTAACAGTGAAAAGCATACACACACATATATGTGTATGTGTAGGTGCGTGTGAGTGAAGAGATTTGGGCTGCTCTTAACAGCGAGGTCTTGAGAGCCGACGGGGGTGAAGGGAGATGAGAATAGAATAGCGCTGGAATGAAAGTGCGGGGGGAAACGGGAGATCCCCGAGAAAACCCGCCGACCAGTGGCATCTTCTGGCACCATTCCCACTTGCGAAAATCTGGAGTGGCCCGACCTGAGATTGGGCTCGGTTCGCTTTTGTGGGAGGTGAGCAATCTAACCGCTCAGCCACCGCTGCCCTAAGTAGGTGCGTGTGTTTGAGCGGTTATCTATTGGATAATGNGGTGAGCAATCTAACCGCTCAGCCACCGCTGCCCTAAGTAGGTGCGTGTGTTTGAGCGGTTATCTATTGGATAATGAGAGGAATGAACTGAGGTTTTACTGCCAGGCCAGAGCAATTCATTACGAATCAGTGGAAATCACTCGTACATCAGTCACTACCGAAAAATTAAACGAACAATATAATTTTATTGGTTCAAGTGGAGCAGTTTCAACAGACTTTAAGTCGAATTCGCCGATTTGGATCTATTATAACGGTTTAGATTTTATAATGAAGTTTAGAAATTACCAAACAACGTTTGGGTAAAATTTGGCTACTACATTTTAAGCATTTGTGAAATGTAAAATCCTTTATAATACTCTGCANGGTGAGCAATCTAACCGCTCAGCCACCGCTGCCCTAAGTAGGTGCGTGTGTTTGAGCGGTTATCTATTGGATAATTAGAGGAATGAACTGAGGTTTTACTGCCAGGCCAGAGCAATTCATTACGAATCAGTGGAAGTCACTCGTACATCAGTCACTACCGAAAAATTAAACGAACAATATAATTTTATTGGTTCAAGTGGAGCAGTTTCAACAGACTTTNTTATTTAATTGAAAATAAAGTTATGGCAGAAAAATGAAAAAAAAATTGACATGGCGGGTGAGAACGAGCTTCAACTAGCAAGTTGGCAGCAAAAAAAAACTAAGTTTTTGTTAGTTTTAATTTACAGCATAATTACTAGAGAAGGGAAATATTACGGCATGGAAATTAATATAATTCCCCGTATAGTATAAACAATTACACGCGAACTTATTTTAATAGCACTTTGTATGCGAACTATTTCTTACTGGGCATCACCAACACAGCTATTTCTCCGCATTTTTTCATTGGTATTTGTTATAAATTAAATATTATAATGTGTAGATAAAATGAAAGCAAAAGTTCAATTTAACCAAAAATATTGTTAACAGAATTGTACAACGCTTGTGGTACATGCTATAGTAAGGAAACCACGAAATACGCCATACACGNGCAAAAGTTCAATTTAACCAAAAATATTGTTAACAGAATTGTACAACGCTTGTGGTACATGATATAGTAAGGAAACCACGAAATACGCCATACATGGTGTGATTCAAAAAGTGCGAAGATACCGCCAACAGATTATGCACACATGCAAGCTGTCGTTCTGACGACGAGTGGTGAGGGCAACATTCCCGCGTGTCTTTGCGAGAGGCCGGCTGCACGAGGTCGCACAGCAAGCTCCACAACATAGACTAAAGACGAGGTAGACCGACCTCGCTGGCTGCGCACAACCAGTCTCCGTGTCCCAACACTGAACTGCTCACCTGCCAACACGGCTAGCAAAAAACTGCGTGGATTGGATTTGAGGTTAGAACACTGTTTAGCAATCAAGTGCTTTAAGATATATGTGTCCTTCCCATAACCGGTTTGTGATGCACTTTGATTAAATTCAAATGATAAAAGTATTATATAAATACGAAAGTGCTTGTATTTCGAAAATCGAGGTATAAACAAACGCGTTCATCACTGTTGGCCGTGTGAGTTTGACCGTTGTGTGCCTTTAGGGTAGGTTAATGTTGTGCACATATGCAGAATACGGATGTGCTACAGAGTCTCCAGCCACTGTTGGTTTGAGCCTTCGTGCGATAGCTTTTTGGCGCATTCGAGTGAAAGATCAGTGAGAAGCAAGGTCTGGCACATTGGCTTCGAGTTAGACGCGTTAGAAGACTCTCTCTCTCCTTGTATCAATAAACTAAATAATTTGGGACTACATTTTTAAGTTTCAAAAGTTTTGTGGAATACTAGNCTCTCTCTCCTTGTATCAATAAACTAAATAATTTGGGACTACATTTTTAAGTTTCAAAAGTTTTGTGGAATACTAGCTTCAACTAAAAACCAGATTAAAGACAGTAGAACCAGAGTATTAAACATTTATAACTAGCCCTCAACATTTCTCAGAATATTGTACAAGCTTTTAGATAGGCAGAACATTACAAAGCTTGTAGGACAGTGCGGGGGATGAAAGAAGGCGCGATTACTCCCCCCTACAGGAGTAGTTCGTCAAATTACGGTGACTATTTATTTCCTGTGGAAGGAAATTGCAAACCATAGTGGTGATGTCCTGCTTTCAGAGCGTAGTGGGCGATACGGCTTCCATCATAGTGACTTTTCTTTGGATCAAGAAGCTCAGCCAGCTCGGAAGGAATTATTAGTCCATTATTATTTCGCACAAAAGATAGTGAAATGACTGTGACTACTTTACACAATACCGACAGAAGTGACGCAGTGGATAAACCTACCGACTCGCATTTCGGGATGGCCTGAGTTCGAACCCGGTCTGGCGATCCTGAAATACGTTTTCCATGGTTAGCCGAGATCACTCCAGGCGAATGCTGGGTTGGCTCCTTACTACGGTACACGGCCGAGTCCTTCACTATTCCTGCTTCTTTGAGAAAAATTCCGTCTCTACTGACCTCGCTGTCGATGAGACGTTAATCCCTGCCTACCTATTTACCTCATTTACACAATAGTTAGGTAAAATAGACCTATAGGNGCTGTCGATGAGACGTTAATCCCTGCCTACCTATTTACCTCATTTACACAATAGTTAGGTAAAATAGACCTATAGGTAATTCTTACAACTTCGAAATTCCAAATTTTTCCCCCGGGAAGAAGGGGGGAGGCAGACTCCCGTTCATTTAATGAAACGGCGTTTCGTTAACAGCAACTGTGAAAGGAACATTACTAATCTAAAGGGTTATTAAACACATTGCTTTCCTAACCAAGAAGCACTCTACTGGATCCGTGACAGAGCAATCATTCAGGAATTGTCAGACACCAAATAGGCAATAGCACGCCTTTAGGAAAATATTTGCTCCTCATACTTACAGAGCTAAGTCGAAAACCGACAAGCGCGCGATGTTCATTATTGTGCCTAAACAGGTTTATGTTATTCGCTAACTGAATGCTCTTATCCACTTTTTGAGGTCTTATACTCCAACAGTAAAGGTGTTAATCTGGTTCACTACTTTTCCTTCGGTTTTAATACAGTATAAAGATTTTACATGAAATATAAAACATAATCGTATTTTTAAAAGCAAAATTAACGGTGAAATAATTTAGCAACAATATGTAAAGGAATCATATTAATTTTAATCTATGTGTTCTGATAAATAATTCCGAAATATTTCGAGCTCTGTAATTTGTTTCAGCTTTAAATGATTTCTTTTTCTGTGATGAGGGTGGTGACAGGGAATTATTTTGAAGTGTAGCACTCGCTTACAAATAACTGTATTCTAGTCATGTTAATGTTTAAAGCCAGNTTGAGGTCTTATACTCCAACAGTAAAGGTGTTAATCTGGTTCACTACTTTTCCTTCGGTTTTAATACAGTATAAACATTTTACATGAAATATAAAACATAATAGTATTTTTAAAAGCAAAATTAACGGTGAAATAATTTAGCAACAATATGTAAAGGAATCATATTAATTTTAATCTATGTGTTCTGATAAATAATTCCGAAATATTTCGAGCTCTGTAATTTGTTTCAGCTTGAAATGATTTCTTTTTCTGTGATGAGGGTGATGACAGGGAATTATTTTGAAGTGTAGCACTCGCTTACAAATAACTGTATTCTAGTCATGTTAATGTTTAAAGCCAGTGAAAATGTTAAACCAAATTTAATGCGAACCACACATTGTGCTTCAGAAAAAATTCTCATGCCATTTTGGTGATATCGAAACGAGCGCGTTTGACTCAATTGAAATTTTCATCAACAAAACTTTTCCAATTTTTTATATTTTATTTTTCGCTGTACTGAAAACTACACGTTGCACTAAACTAATTCTTATTTATCTCATTTGAATGTTTACTTTGGTTTTTAAAATTCTTAACTTTGTTTAAGTAGGAAAAACTAAATTACATTTATAAAATCAGCGTTTTAGTGATAATCTGTTAACTGAATATTGTCAAAATTATGATGTAGGAAATTACGTGGCGTGAAATTACAAATTCTATAAAAAATAAAGTTAGTATAAGCATTATAAATAGGGTGTTATTATTTTCATTTTTTTTTTATCGTGACGCATGTTTGAGTTGTGAAAAGCGTGCCTGTTTCTCCAAGGTTAGTAACGATAGAAAATACCCGGTATATTAAAAACACATTGCCACAGGAGCTTTTCTACGTGTTCAATGCCCAGAAGCAATGGAGATACATTAAAGCCCCAGGTACAATAGGCGTTTGTGTTGGTGGTTGGTAGTTGGTGTGGGTGGTTGGTCTCAAAATCATTTCAACTCGCGGTTGGTGGTTGGTGTTGGCGGTTGGTCATGTAGAAAGTTAAAAATATTGAACTTTTTACCATCAACCGACCAATCAGAGTATGCGTTGTAGTNATTGAACTTTTTACCACCAACCGACCAATCAGAAAGTGTTTTGTAGTTTGGTCATTTGACGGAAAAATTACGTGAAAAGGTGGAAATGAAGGAGGGTAAAGGTGCATTTTGGTACAATACAGTATTTTTATGCCACATAACATTTCCAATTGTAGCTTACCTCAGTACTGTTGATTTCAGACAATCAAAATCCCACCAAATGAAAACAATACTACATTTTTTACAGCTTTACTGCTACCTGGTGGCTCGATCACGAAACATTTTACACCAACCCGCCAACCGTCTGTTGTGCTTTGGAATACGTCGCACACCAACCACCTACACCAACGCCTATTGTGCCAGGGGCTTTCCACGCACCACTAGTTCCTCATCACTCCTACGAGCAAGGCCTGTCGTTTTTTAGTCGCTGCTTTGTACTATGGAAATTAGATATGCAACAGTGGGACTTTATTACGCGCGATGAAAGCCCCCAGATTAAACTGCGTCCACATTGCTGTACTTTTCTCACACCTCTTAAGTAAATTGGGCAGGAAAGGTCTGAAAATGCGTTTCCTTTACCATTTTCACGATTTTTTCTCTTTGAAAAAGACAAAACCATAAGGGTTTAAATGACTAATTTTTACCTTTCCTGGCAAAATGTCGTATTCCTGCAATATTTATTTACTGAGACATGTCTAATCGCACAAACAACGAATGAAACATAATCAAGACTATTAATATTATATTACAATATAATATTATATATTATTAACATTGTATAATATTATATTGCACCTGACGACAACACGCATAACTAATCAAATAGCAGTACACACTAAATACCAAAACTGTCAGAAAACTAGGATTTAAAGTTACATATGAAAGAATAAATGACATATTTTGTAACACTGAAAAATACTTTGCTAGAATTTACTTACGTAATGTTTAAGCATATCAGTTATTAACAGTCTATTTTCAGTCAAAATTTAAGCGTATCTATCTCCATTATGTATCCTTCAGAAAGCACACTGTGCAAAGAACTAAAACCTCTTAACCAAGCAAGATAATCATAATAACTTTAATTCTGTGTAATAAAAACCTAGAAGTAATGTTTAATATTTAGAAAGTGCACTCAAATTTTTATTAAAATAAACTCTTATTATACGATTAAAAAAACATTTAATCAAGTAAATTATATAANGTGCAAAGAACTAAAACCTCTTAACCAAGCAAGATAATCATAATAACTTTAATTCTGTGTAATAAAAACCTAGAAATAATGTTTCATATTTAGAAATATTTTTAACAATTAATCCGTTTCAGTAAGGTTAGCTATTATTTTTTTTAAAAATAAAATGGACGAGCAAAAAATAAATTATTAAAAATATTTCTCAACATGATTATAATATTTATTACATACAATCACAGTTATTGTTATAATTATTTTTTTTTGAAAATGTGCTTTCTGAAGCAACCAGATTGGAAGTGCACTCAAATTTTTATTAAAATAAACTCTTATTATACGATTAAAAAAACATTTAATCAAGTAAATTATATCANAAGTGCACTCAAATTTTTATTAAAATAAACTCTTATTATACGATTAAAAAAACATTTAATCAAGTAAATTATATCAAAATAACATAGGAAACTAAAATTGTACTTACCTGACAATTTTGGCAGTGAGTGTGTACTGCGTATTGTATGATCGGACGCAGTGCTCCATTGAAGGCCATCTACTTATACCTTAAGAGAGAATGTAATGATTGTAAGCTCGAACTGAAAGTGTGTAAGAGGGTAGTCGACAACGTGCGTGCGTTTCTCCCGCAGCGCTCCACTTCCTTATAACAGCGCCTTGTTCCTGTGACCTATAATCTCCCTCCTTTAACCGACCTTCCCCTCGCGTAGGGTGGTTCGCGGTGACCGCAAGGCGGCCTCCAGACCATCTCGTACCTCCCTGAGAAAGTTCGCCGAGTATCCGCCGCGCGACGCCACGCATGCTGGGGCAGTGCTTTTTGTTAACAAAAACAGTCGCGTGACAGATTTTGTCTGCAAAATAGATGACATATTTTTGTACTCTGTGTTTCGCGTTCTGTCAACTTCCAAGCTTACAAATTACCAAATTCACCGCGAAAAGGAGAAACTGGAATTTTATCGGATACCCCTGGCACACTCCCTGCCGAACGTGTGACCATAGCAAAATATGATGGAAAAAACTCTCTCAACAACTAACGAAAAATGTAACATGTATCTGGATATGTCTAACGGGGGGTAGTATGTACGTAACTTTTTTATAGCAAGTAGTAAACCTTGATGACAATTCAAAGGCAGTGTTTTAATGCACGGGGNTAGTATGTACGTAACTTTTTTATAGCAAGTAGTAAACCTTGATGACAATTCAAAGGCAGTGTTTTAATGCACGGGTTAAGTGAAATAAAAAAACTTTTAAATAACTTTTTTTAATGCATGTAAAGTCTTATAATTCAATACTTAGTTAATGCAATATTGCGGTTTGGCCAACCCTGGATATTATGCGACTGACACCGACAAATACGCTTATTTGTATTGTGCCGGGTGTTCCACAAAGTATTTTTCATTTGTCTCTATTTAATGTTTCACGTGATATTGGCGTAAAAATTAACCTGTTATGTGAAAGTGTTTTGGTTTCCGTTTCGCAGCCCGTGAGACGATATTTGCGAGAGGCAAGAAAGAATCCTTCTCCAGTGTACTGTCAGCAGACGAAAAAACATTGAAGATGCATCGCCTGTTTGAACTTCTACTTGGAAAGCAGTGATGCTTTGAGAGTTGCTGCGTGCAAGATCATAGGGGGATTGTGTTGCGCCGAAACTTAGTGCATCAGTGATTGTAAATGAGGTTTTTTTTATCATCCTTGGCAACCCTCGTTCTTGTTCCATGCAACTCTAGGTGCAGGGTTCGCGTAGAGGGGAGTCAGGCGTTTATAGTGAGAGCTTGACTGGTTCTCTACTAGTCTTTCCCTACCCACTAATAAACAAAATGGTTCCTACGTATCTGTCTCGTGCAGCATTTTATATTAAGGCTCCCGCCTACCTAGACCATTTTTCCACGTTTGAGATCGAGAAGCGCGTGAGCGATAAGGGCGATACTGCCACGCGCATCATGTGCCCCATCGCCGCTAAGCGCAAGGCTCTGAACTGGCGTGCAGTGCATTTGTCACACTCGTATAACTATGTGACTTTCAGCAGTGGCCCTATTATTTTACTAGCGGAAAGTCTGAAGAAGGTTCAATGCAGGGCCTTGGAGTAGTTTTGTATTTATGTGACGCGCATATTTTGAAATACACTGTTTTTTTTATGTTGTTTCTAATGTGTGTGACGTCTTGAAAGCACTCAACAGCCCTCGTCTGAAGTGCGTGTTTTCTTCGTAGATCAGCACATTGAACGCACGTTTAATAGTTTTGTTGAAAAACGAGTATTTCAAAAACACTGCAACGCAATTCAAGCGCCATGTAGGCGGGAACCTCTATGCATGCAGCAGTTTTGAATTCTTCCCTGTCAAGATGGTTTTCAGCGTGTCCATGCCGGTTTTTCCCTCTCGCTTCTTAACATGATATAACACGATACCTGCTGCCGTATTTGGTCTTGTAGAAGGTTTCACAAGGCCAGGTGCACGAGCTGGCACAATAGCCGCTATGCGAGCCGGCATGGAAGATACCTATTACGCGGCAGCTGTTTGTGTACTAGCACTTGGCGGGAGAGCAAATAAGCATATGATTCGTAGTATATTTGAAACTCACTCTTGGAACTACTGCTAGCCAGTATCTTGTGCACGTTTATTAAAAAACTAGCTCCTATTTATATTTCTTTAATACTGTTGGCCGTTAGAATAGTTTAGGGCTTTCTGATGTATGTTCAATATTTGAAAATATAAATGTAAAGTCACAAGAGTAAATTTTTTGTTTAAGTATTCAAGTAAATTTAAACATTTTGCATTGTGTAGTTACTTCTTATTTTAAAGTTGTAGTCTGTATTCAATAGTAAAAAAAAAATTAAGTCCGAAAATGTTTTGAATTCTTGCCCAAGATCTTACCCAGTTTGTTTAACAGAGACTGTACTACTTCGCCACCAATTCACACACGAGCTGTAATTATTGAATATTGTTTATATATGTAGTATTATTTGAAAAAACGCTGGTATTAATTTCTTCTTGCGTAGGTAATGTTTTAAATCTTTGTCAGTTTTCCTAGTAGTAATTAAATGCTTTAGTTGTCCATATTGTTTGTCTTTTGGATTTTAAACCCATTTAAATGAGTTTCACTTCCACGCAAGTATAATCAAGGTGGACGCATCCGCTTTGGTTTCTTCGTCATCTCATTTCAAGACGTGGCCACAGGGAGCGCGCTACGTTCTGAAACTGCAATCTGATTGGCCAGGTACAGAAGCTGGCATGGAGCCTGCCACGGAAAATCGGACAGGTCCGATTACCGAACCTGCTATGAAATCTGGCCGTGCAAGGCGACGAATGCCATGGCGGGTNCGGAAAATCGGACAGGTCCGATTACCGAACCTGCTATGAAATCTGGCCGTGCAAGGCGACGAATGCCATGGCGGGTGCCAGACTAGCCGGTATTACAGCCACTATGACATACCTTGCACAAGCTTTTACGGAATCTGGTACCATGTGATATGNGCCAGACTAGCCGGTATTACAGCCACTATGACATACCTTGCACAAGCTTTTACGGAATCTGGTACCATGTGATATGGCCTTTACAGGTAAATTCAGGGATTGGGCCACCATGGCCCCAATCGTGGCCATGGTGGCCCAATCCCTCTCTGCTGCGACGCACGTCTCCTTGCATTAACTCCTACCTCTGCAGGCGTGTGGGACTCAGTCCTGAGACGCACTTAGCTCGTGTCCCTACCTCGGACGCACGCTTAACACTTAAAATTATGGTAGGTCAAGAAAAACAAGAAGTTGCCCATTTAACTAACGAGGCTACTTTCCTCTACATAGATGCAAGTAATTTTAATGAATTTCTTAAAATTTTACATGACAGGTAGGACTTGGCCTGTCGTTGACGACAATGTAATTATATATGGTGCCAGAAACATATGTAACATAACACTAGTGAGACAAGCACAAACACACACACACTTCTTAGGTAGGACTTGAACCAAAAAAGATTCGTACCGTCAGTCTACATGCAACCAACTACACTATAGAGGTAGACTTCGGAGTATCAACTTTGATTGTAATCAGTCTAAATTTTGGTATACAGGGTATGAAGTATGTGAATGTCTCTAATTCTGAAAATAAGTGCCTGAGCCACCTCAACAATGTTTGATTTGCATGGCATACCACAACTCTACTAGCATGCAAATTTTGGGGGCAAGGAGTTGATTGATTCTCGAAATATGGCCTAAAAGTGATTTTCTCATGTAGTGCTGTCGCACAAAAATACGTAAAAAAATTATATGTATACGCAACGCACATATGATACATCTAATAGATGTTATCAGCAAAAAGGTTTGGTTGAAACTGGGTAAATTGTTTAATAGGGAATATACTAAACTAAATTTTTTTATGAAAAATTTTTCAAAATGAATGCCTTACGTGCTCTACTGTAGTTTTGATAGTGTGCAAATTTGGGTGAGAAACGGTTGATAAATACCTGAGATATTATAGAAAAACATTTTGTTTGTGTGGTGCTATATTAAAAAATGGCGGACAACAGAACCTGCATTCAGAAAAAAAACGTTACCATGGACAGNTTGTTTGTGTGGTGCTATATTAAAAAATGGCGGACAACAGAACCTGCATTCAGAAAAAAAACGTTACCATGGACAGAAGAGATTGTTCATGGTACATGATGTCTAGTGCAAGAATGAAGCCACCTAGATAATTTTTTTTCACCAGCACATGTAGGCTACTGACTGAATATTTGAAAATAATTTTCCTGGTACTTATGAAAAGTAGGAGTCTTTTTGAAATAATTGACAAATATCCTGGAATATGACAGGTGGATCATTTCATTCGCAGTACGTACATTAATCTAGATAGTGGTTACAGTTGTGAAGATGAAGGAAATCATGGGGTATTCGTAAACGGGAAAAATAATCCCATCAAAAAATGCCAAAATGCACAATAAAGATTTTATAAACTTCTACAAATTGCTTTCAAAACGTGAATTCACGCAAAATTCTACACTACTCAGCTTTTTGAAGCACAAACACAAAGGGCACGCAGATGTACCTGCTTCATACAGTTTTACAAGACACGTACGAAGTAGGTAAATCAGTGTGTCCGAGCTCGCCATCGGTCGCGCTCTGGGAAACAAAGTGGTGCATATTGTTCACCAATTCACTTTTATGAAACTCATTGGCAATCTCTATAACATTTCAACATTTACAAACCTGTAATAAACTAAATACAAAGGCCTGCAACAATCGGCAACAAAAACACTGAAGTGTTTCCCTCGCATCTGAAAACAACACGAATTTAGACATTGTGTAGAGAAAACGGCATACTCGACTCAAAAGTATGTTGTTATAGTTGAAGTAAATATGTATGTCAGTTAACAGAAAGGTACCCCACCAACTTCTTTCTAACCATGTGGCGCGCCAATAATTCTTCTGAACGATTTACTGCATCTTATTATATTACCTACGAACAAATCATTACTATTGACACTATGGTCTACCGAATAATCTAAAATACTAGGTCAAACCTATGCCATAACTCTGAAATTTGGACATATTCGCACTGAAATTTAATAATTTTCTACACTTGACACACAAGAACTTCCATACACTATTTCGATATAACACTTCCATACAGTGNTGAAATTTAATAATTTTCTACACTTGACACACAAGAACTTCCATACACTATTTCGATATAACACTTCCATACAGTGAAAATCAAAAAGATAGACAAACGCATGCATCGCTGTCTGCAGTCCCCAAAATCTGCATCTGTATTACATTTAAAATNAAAATCAAAAAGATAGACAAACGCATGCATCGCTGTCTGCAGTCCCCAAAATCTGCATCTGTATTACATTTAAAATACATTGATATGACTGTAGTAATTTGTATCTTGCTTCTCTTTTGTTCACATTAGTTTGGGCATTATAGGGTGAAACTGACAGCGTGTAATGTAAACAACATGTCATAATACTTGTAATGTCACAAATTTTTTCCCAAAAAAATGCATGGTACACATTAAATGGCACCTTCGATTTTTCAGAACAGTAAGCTTTGCAAAAGTCAATATACAGCATTAATAATCGTCTGCCATATTTTAAGAAAATTTGTAACTCTTCGNACAGTAAGCTTTGCAAAAGTCAATATACAGCATTAATAATCGTCTGCCATATTTTAAGAAAATTTGTAACTCTTCCCAATTACTATTTTACTCTTTATTTTTGAACAATTTATCCTAGTGTAAGCACACATAACCTCAAAACATAAGAAATCAACTGGGGTTTCTTGGGACACTGGGAGTAAATTGACACATTTTACAGTAATTTTTGTTTGCACTTGTGGCAGCNACAGTAAGCTTTGCAAAAGTCAATATACAGCATTAATAATCGTCTGCCATATTTTAAGAAAATTTGTAACTCTTCGCAATTACTATTTTACTCTTTATTTTTCAACAATTTATCCTAGTGTAAGCACACATAACCTCAAAACATAAGGACTTATCAACTGGGGTTTCTTGGGACACTGGGAGTAAATTGACACATTTTACAGTAATTTTTGTTTGCACTTGTGGCAGCNATCAACTGGGGTTTCTTGGGACACTGGGAGTAAATTGACACATTTTACAGTAATTTTTGTTTGCACTTGTGGCAGCTCTGAAATACAATAATGCAGGTTCATAAAGTTGGTTTCTGGCATTAATGCATAATGTGTAATATTTCATTTTACTAGGAGCTGTATCTTGTGCAAACAGTCCTTTAAAGTGTCCCAAGTTCCCCACAGTGTTACAAGAAACACCAAATGACATTATTTTTTCATTCATACCTGAGTACTGCGATACGAGGCGTTGTCCATTATGATAATGCTAGGTTCTTCAAGATGCACCAACATGTCTTTGAACCACTGCAATAAAGTTTCACCGTTCATCTCTCCATGGTAGTCGGCAGTCTTTTGTCCTGAAACGAAAAGTAAACCCGCTTCCGCCACGAAGCCAGTGCGTCCTCCAGTATTGACTGCAATGTGCAATGAACCGTTTACCATCCCCTACACGTCTCTTCACCGACTGCTGAGTGTTGTCATGCCACGCCTTCGATACAGTTCTTGAAAATAAATAAAAAGCTGATATGGTACTTCTACTGATAATGACACCATACAGTATTTAGGGAAATAATTAAAATGTTACCTTTCTGGAAAATCCACGTTTCATTGACGAAAATGAAATTCGCACCATTTTCCATTTCTTTCTGATACTTCCTCAAGAAATCTATTCGCTGCAATACAATAATCTTATTCTCTATCATAGCTTTCCTTCATCCACAGTGGTCCATGAAAATTCCATTTTCTTCTACAACTTGTACAGCGTAGTTATTCCACCATAAAAATCAACCTGCTTCTCGCGAATTTCTTTAAGGATGGTGTCAACTGTGACATGCAGGCCTGTCAGGTAATTGTATCCATGTAAGAAATACTTTTAACAGCTTACAATTACAAATAGGCTACATAACTACAGTGGAAATAACCATTACATAGCGGAACAGGGCTCATTTAAGAATACCAACTTTTTCCACAAATCATTTAACTATTGAAAATATTAATTGTGTTAATGTAAAACTTATTCCTACATAATAATAAAACTACTGTTTAAATACGTTTTGTTAAGTGGTACAGGTTATGATTATAATTTCTTTAATTAAATGTTTAGATAAATCTGCATGTTTTGCTACAGNTTTTGTTAAGTGGTACAGGTTATGATTATAATTTCTTTAATTAAATGTTTAGATAAATCTGCATGTTTTGCTACATAAATTTGTATTTAGTATATGCGCTAGTTAAAACAGTTTAGTTTAATATACCAAAGGTGTTTTGGATGACAACAAAATATATTTTTCAGCAAGATTGCATCATTTGGTAACCACACATTACCATGAAACATTTTTGTGGTCATTTTAATATACCCTAAACTAAAACAGGTGTGTGCACCAACAACTTTAGTTTATATCTACAGAGACTTTCGCAACATTCAAATTTTTTGAATAGTGTAAATTGGAAAGTGTTTCATGCACTGCCCAGGCTATATGGAATATGTTCAGTTAGGGTACCATGTAAAAATTCATTTCAACATGTCACAATCAACAAAAGTTAACACAGTGATCGAATCAGGGTGTGTTTGTGTGCATACGTGCGCTTTTAGAGTAAATATTGAAAACATTTTGCAGGTTTAATTTGTTTACTTTTTGTTAGCAGGTACATAAAATGTGTTTTTTTAAGTTATGTACGTTATTATAACCACAAGCATTTTACAAACACGACACAATTATCATGCACACAAGTTAAAACACATGTACATTAATAAAATAACCTACAATCATGCACAGTAATAACTGTAAGCATATGATGTGTAACTTTTAGTTGCTACAGGTGAGAAACTTGTTTCATTTAAAGAAAAAGGACTGCGTGCTGACTTAACCTCCATTTAGTGATGTTTGTTTCATTTGTAGAATATTGCACATGTGGAGTTTTGTAATGCTGTATAGTAACTGTGATTTACAAAACTGAAACAAACATATTTAGTTTCTGTTTTTGAAAGCAATATCTCGCTTGCAATAAACTTTTTGTTATAAAAATATACTAAATATACTTAACAGCAACTATAACTGAAAATGTGCAATATGCACGTTTTGTTGTAAAATATGAAATTCTCGCCTTCGCTGTGCATCCTGTAAATGGCATCTCGAACAGCATTCATTGTGAAATCGTTGATGGTGTTAACAGACTTTCCCCGATTGTGACCTATTATTTCTCATCTTACAAGGGGTAGACACTGCATTCGCGTTTTTTTTGTAATACCTAAACAATAACATCAAATATCTATCGAAACAGTTATGCCTATATTAGACTCTTAGGCCTGAACCACGGAAGGTGCTTGAAGGTACGAAAGGTGCTTGAAGCTANCCTGAACCACGGAAGGTGCTTGAAGGTACGAAAGGTGCTTGAAGCTAACCACGAAATGTGCTTGAAGCTAACCACGAAAGGTGCTCGAAGTTAATCTTCATGAAAACCATTCTCTTGCGTTTTGCAAACGTGATATACGGAAAATATAAAATCGGTGTGTTGGCCTACTAACTTTGAGATGGTCGACTTGGAAAGCTTCAAAAGAAAAGCAGTCATCTGCGCCACATCGCATCTATCATATCGTCGTGTCAAATCAAAACGTAGATATTTTCCGCAACGTTTATTATATCCTGTTGACGTNGCGTTTTTTTTGTAATACCTAAACAATAACATCAAATATCTATCGAAACAGTTATGCCTATATTAGACTCTTAGGACTGAACCACGGAAGGTGCTTGAAGGTACGAAAGGTGCTTGAAGCTAACCGCGAAAGGCGCTTGAGGCTAACCACGAAAGGTGCTTGAAGCTAACCACTAAAGGTGCTTGAAGTTAAACATGAAACGTGCTCGAAGCTAACCGCGAAATATGCTTGAAGCTAACCACGAAATGTGCTTGAAGCTAACCACGAAAGGTGCTCGAAGTTAATCTTCACGAAAACCATTCTCTTGCGTTTTGCAAACGTGATATACGGAAAATATAAAGTCGGTGTGTTGGCCTACTAACTTTGAGATGGTCGTCTTGGAAAGCTTCAAAAGAAAAGCAGTCATCTGCGCCGCATCGCATCTATCATATCGTCGTGTCAAATCAAAACGTAGATATTTTCCGCAACGTTTATTATATCCTGTTGACGTNCATCGCATCTATCATATCGTCGTGTCAAATCAAAACGTAGATATTTTCCGCAACGTTTATTATATCCTGTTGACGTTGATGACTCGTTTCTTTCCTACATTTCATCATTCTGAAAACGCTCAGAAGCAGAACGAGACAACACACGAACCCGAGAATAAACTATATTATGGAAAACGAAAACGAATAAAGAACAGCAGCACACAGATAAACCTAAACTAATACTAAAATGAGAAACAAACTTAGTATATTATATTAATACAATGATAAAATAAAAATAACAAAATACGTAATATTTTGCAGTCACGCGCTGGCTCAAAAGGCAAGCGTTTGTAGTTTTCACAGCGGTGTGCCAACGAACACCAGCCTGGAAAATAACACCACAGAGACACAGTGCAATATAAGTGTGCACTGGACAGGATCTGAAAACATAAAATTTGTCATTCATAATGATAAAATTGTTTCCCATTCCTGCTACCTGAAAATGCAAATATGAAAGCAGGTAACATTTACGGTAAATATAATATACAAATATACAGATTTATTAATGTTTCACCGCTGAACTATTTCTTATTCGCCATTGCAAACGTACCGTTTTTCCAACTGTTCATAACTAACGAAGACCACGAAGTTAATAACGTAATTTATTAAACCAATTGGACGTGAGTGTGTCATTTACACCAAAGTATTGTGCAATAGTGATAACGGAAGCACAAAACTCATCAAACACGCCAGAAAAATGATTTCTTCGGGGATCAACTAAACATGTTATAACTAGGAGGATTTGTCAAAGGTTCGATTAAAAACATCAGAAGAAACCGCGAATGGACTATACATGAGCATCAGCGTGAGCTTGGTCAGTATTATAGACTACAGCTGAGGTCGACATATTACTCGTATTCTGCGCATGTACCCAACACTGACCTACCCCAAATCAACACAACTGTCGAAGTAGCATGGCCAACAGTGATGAACGTGTTTGCCTACATCGAAATTTTCAAAACACAATCACTTTCATATGAGTACAGTACTTTTACCAATTTTAATTTAACTAAACTGCATTACAAATTGGTTAGAGGAAGTATACAGATATCCCAACACACGTGGTTACTAAGGGTTCCGCCTGCTTGGATTGAACTGCGCTGCGGTGTGTTTGAAGTCCTCGTCTTTTGACAAAACTATTAAACGTACCTCCAGTATATTTACCTACGAAAATACATAATTACGCAGACGAGGAAGGAATGGTACTTTAAAGTTACCACGCTTGCTGTAAATATTATTTTGGATCTCTCCCATGTTGTTAAAACGGCTTTTTTTCAGACTGCCGTATCTTTTAACACACTAGCTGGACACGAGCTGAACTACACGCAGCACCACGCAGCACCACGAGAACACTGTACGCCAGTTCAGAATTCTGCGCGTAGCGGCGATGACGCTCTTGTAGAGCGTGCCAGTGTGACCCTTATAGCTCCCGTGCTTCTTGGCCAAGAAACGAGACAAAAACGACGCAGGCAGTGTTCTAACCTCANCTTTTAACACACTAGCTGGACACGAGCTGAACTACACGCAGCACCACGCAGCACCACGAGAACACTGTACGCCAGTTCAGAATTCTGCGCGTAGCGGCGATGACGCTCTTGTAGAGCGTGCCAGTGTGACCCTTATAGCTCCCGTGCTTCTTGGCCAAGAAACGAGACAAAAACGACGCAGGCAGTGTTCTAACCTCAAATCCTACCCACGTAGTATACGCTAGTCGTGTTGGCAGAAAAGCAGTTCAATGTTGGCACACGGAGACTGGTTCTGCGCAGCCAGTGAGATAGCTCTACCCTATAATTCACTGTAGGGTTAGTATCGCCCACAAGCCCATGAATTGACAGAATCGCACAGTGCCCGTTCCGTTATATTTTCGTTCCTAGCAGACACGAATGACGTGCTAGGCGCCTAGCAAGTTAGCTGATAAAACATCAGATGTGCTGTGCAGTGCAGTATAACCCTATCTCGCAGGGGCTTGCCAACGTCAAACTAAACAACTACAAATATGCGTGCCCGGACAATAATTTGAATTCGTGCAGAGAAATGCGTTCACTCCTTAATAAATAAAGGAAAGTTGGTTTTAAAAAGTTGAAGGTGTTTTTTTAAATGCCTGGCAAATTCGATTTCATATCTTTCCATAAGAATAGCGTGGTTACGATAAACTGCTTAATCATAAATACACGCGTGAATTTAGTTTATTTATCAAGGAAATTCCAGTTGTCTTTAATGTAAAGGAACTTTTAAAATTCTGTGAAAATAGAAAATTTTTTGTTATTGAATTCGTGTTCTTTTTTATCCTCAAGTCGCAAAAATTAAAATTATGCCCAGTAATGTGATGTAAGTTACATTTAAAAAAAAAGCTCCTGATTAAGTTATTTTACGATTTGTTTCGTTGTAAAAGCCGTGCCTTATGTGCCGGCCATTACAAGGCAAATGACAGGACAACGCATTGTTTTCGAGTGAAAAATCGGCGAGGTACATCTCAAAGGGTGCGTCAGAATGTGAAAGTAATGGGAGTGGAACCGTTTTTAGAAGGGAAACTACTTCAGTTGAGAGCAATATTTGGTTTCTCCAGAGTTATTATAAATAAATAAATATATATTTATTTATTTAAGGTTAATTTTATGGTACATGCCACTTAATAATAACGTTCTGCTTGTGGAATTCCCTGTTCAATACCCGATCGTTGAAGGCTAGCAAAAGTTTAAAATGGCGAATCTTATGTTTGGTGTCTTTTCTGGCTCCCTTTTCCATTCCTTCTGTTATGTAAGGCAGATGGCTGTACTTAGTTGCAGCATCGTTCATCTTACGTTGGCTGTGTCTCAGTCGTGAAGAAAAGCAAGCGGATATTTTTTGTAGGCTGTTCATTGTAAAGTGAAAACTTTTGAAGTCAATATTTGAGAAATAAAAAACCGCCGTTTACTGCTTATGTGTTACCGTAAACACCGACATGTAGGCCACCAGTTAAGTTGGCAGCGATTTGATTAAAATATGTTATAAGTACTGACACTGTGTTGTGAGTGTAATGTTTAAAGATACGAAAAATCAAAGTTCTTATTTTCTGTTTTATACTCATTATGGTACGAAATGGCGTATTAGTAACACTTATCACGTTTTCATTTGACTGGCACATGAATAAAGGGATTAGGTCCGTGCCATTGTAAATTTTTTATATTGCGGAGGACTACAAAAGTATGAGAACAGTACATCTCCTGGAGGGATTTCAAAAGTGATCATGTAACCTCGGACACTCTACATAATATTTAACGATCTAGTATTACGTAAGTGAATTGCATGTTCGTGGAATTCTTAGTGTGTGTTCTTCAGCGAATTTCAGCCGACAAATTTTCAGACTATTGGCGAATGCTATATTTTTTATGTTTAAATTAAATATTTTGTCCACTACACATTTGAAAGCGCAGAAATTGAAATGTTATTTGTTCACAATAGTAAAAAAAGCTTTGTGCTAGCAATGGCGTGAACTATATAAAAATAATTTGAAATGTTTTCGTTGGTTTAATTACAAAGTAAATTTTGCACTACTTCGTCTCAAAAACTGGTCTTATTTCTGGGTGGCCGTTTTTTATTGTTACATATGAGCGTTCATAAATAATATGTCAACCTCTAAAATAACCTTTTACTGGCATTTGACTTTTTTTTNTATTGTTACATATGAGCGTTCATAAATAATATGTCAACCTCTAAAATAACCTTTTACTGGCATTTGACTTTTTTTGCTATCAAGTGGCATACAATACTTGTTGACATTACCTGCAATAATACTACACGAGCCTGTAAACTTCATTCCACAACTATCTTTGAATGTACCTGAAAATGAGCTTCTGACCTTCCTATAAATTTCCTAGGTGCTCAGAGACATTTGTACACTTAAGGCTTCCTAGCATATTCTATTGTTTAGAGAGACATATTTTAACACTACATACACCTCTCTGGTATTAAGCATTGCGCTGTACACCTAACGTAAATTCTGAAATTTTGTCAAGTAATTATGACGTTATTAATGCAGCATCATTTTGAAATTGTTAATATATTCTTGCTTTTTCATAATTAGCAGATAAACCAAGAGAAAAGTTCGTTTCAGTCAACAAAATACTGGTTTATCTATGGTCAAAAATACATCTTGCTGCCCCAACTAAATATTTGGTTGAGTAAACAGAATTGGAAAAGCAACAAAAGTAATTTAGTACATCTAACAAAATACATACTTTAACAAACAAAACCCCTATTTTGGGCGGAATTAAATTAGACCACCAACAAAATATTTAGTTGTACCAACTGTGTATATTTGTTTGGCCTCTCATTTGATTGGCTTCGTTCGAAAATACAGCTCGAGGGTTTGTTTGTATTTTTGTGACAATCAGCTTAGCAACGGGGTTCGTTAGTACATTTTTCATTCCTAATAATGGAATAAACATACAAATAAAGTGAGTTTAACATTAAACTAAAAAGTAAAACTGTAAAACTAGAAATATTTATTAACGCACTTTTTCCACTATTTGAAATATATATATTAAAAAACATTCCAACTTCATCAGTAGTCATAGGTTAGCTGAGNCCAACAAAATATTTAGTTGTACCAACTGTGTATATTTGTTTGGCCTCTCATTTGATTGGCTTCGTTCGAAAATACAGCTCGAGGGTTTGTTTGTATTTTTGTGACAATCAGCTTAGCAACGGGGTTCGTTAGTACATTTTTCATTCCTAATAATGGAATAAACATACAAATAAAGTGAGTTTAACATTNTTAGCAACGGGGTTCGTTAGTACATTTTTCATTCCTAATAATGGAATAAACATACAAATAAAGTGAGTTTAACATGAAACTAAAAAGTAAAACTGTAAAACTAGAAATATTTATTCACGCACTTTTTCCACTATTTGAAATATATATATTAAAAAACATTCCAACTTCATCAGTAGTCATAGGTTAGCTGAGNACGCACTTTTTCCACTATTTGAAATATATATATTAAAAAACATTCCAACTTCATCAGTAGTCATAGGTTAGCTGAGATTGCTAGAGCGTAACGCTCAGGCGCAAGATATCTAGGTTCGAATCTCTATCGGGCTTCCAATTCTTTTTATATTAACCGAAAGTGTCAAATAACACATAGCAAAACAAATTTTAAGTTGTACCAAACAAATATTTTTTTGGGGCAACCAAATAAGAACAACAGATAAATTTGGTTTCAAAAACAAAATATTTCATTTCCCATATACAAACACATTTTTTGTTTGCANATAAGAACAACAGATAAATTTGGTTTCAAAAACAAAATATTTCATTTCCCATATACAAACACATTTTTTGTTTGCTGAAACAAATAACTTTTTCGATATAACGCGTGGAAGAAATTTGATGACTACGTTTTTGAAGGCATTTGTAAAAAGGCGAATGAGGTAAAATAATAAATATTTAGTTATTTCATGGAAAATAAAGTTTTGGCAAATGGAAAATTCAACACAGCGGNAATGAGGTAAAATAATAAATATTTAGTTATTTCATGGAAAATAAAGTTTTGGCAAATGGAAAATTCAACACAGCGGATGATACCAAGCCTTATGATGCTGTATCACCCCTTCTACAGAAATTATTCGATTTAGTGTCATAACAGTAAGATTCAAGGTCATGACTGAAAATGTTCCACTGTAGAAGCATTACAAGTAATGTTTCTGTGAATATTTCTGCACCTGATTGTTAATAGCTGTTCCCTGGCTGTCGTTAAAAGGTGAGAATTTATTATTATATAAACATGTTTATTAATTTAATAGTTATATGCGTTAGTAGTTCGTATTATTATGTCTGTAATGATGGGTTAAGTAATTAGTTAAGCTTCTATTGTTGCATTTTGCAATAAATCCTCCTAAATTTAAATCAGAAAGACATAAATAATAAATTCAATACGGCAGGTGACATGGGCTCTTGTCGCATTGAGGTCTGTACACATTTACTTGCACNGACATAAATAATAAATTCAATACGGCAGGTGACATGGGCTCTTGTCGCATTGAGGTCTGTACACATTTACTTGCACTTAAGACAAATTAGAAGTGAGTAACCTATACCCACTGCTGCAAGAACACGGGTTCTCTTGGTGTGTGTGTGCTAGAACTCATCATCGTCCTGTTGGTCCATACCACACCACACACTACCCTGTACTTTACAGCGTTCACTATTGGTCGGTCATCAACCAATGGAGAGCCGAGCTGATTTTAACCCAATAAAATGTCCTTTATTGTATAAATAATATTTAAAATCAATTATGTCCCTTTAAGTGGCCATACAAAATGAAAGTCTATCGTTAGCAATATCATTGCTACTGCGCTGTTGTGTTCTGGCGAGATCATGTTAAACACCAGACGAACAAAGACTGCACATCCGTGCGATTTTAGTTCTGAACGACAAAGAAATCTTCAAATTAGCTTTGCTCGAGGTACACTCGAGCGTAGTCTACAAAGCGTTGAGTGATCATGCAATTTGAATAAAACAGTATTCCGAGTTGTAATAATTTTTACTGCACACCAATGACCTTGAGAGTGCATAAATCGACATGCATGTGACGAGAAGTGGGATGTACTGCAGCGTCATTACGTAATGAGTAGCGCGGAGTGGAGATGTATGCCGACCCATGTAGCGATAGTTGGTATGCATGGCTAGCCCTCCCTCCCAACCCAGGGCCACCGCAGGGGTAACTGGCAGCCAACATCCTCCTGTATAGTCTATTCCACGAACGAGTGCACTTTTTCCACACTTCTAAATGTATAGGCTGTTCATGGTAAATTGAGCACTTTCAAAAGCCCTGCTTAAGATCTTCTTGTATGCACGTTGTGTATTCTTCCACCATATGAAAAATTAACACTGTCATGAGCCTTATCACTTTATTTATGCGTCGACCAAAGGAAAATACGAAGTTATTATAAAAGTAAATGATGTACACATTTGATAATTCTTACACTCATATGCATTAAAACAAATTGAAAGTAAAATGAATCACTTCAGTATTTGCAAATGTTTCCGAACGGTGATTCCAGAAGTACTTACTTAACCGCAAACAGCCTTTAGTCCTGTGTGCGATTTTGTTTCAATGGCAAAATGTTTTGGGTTGACGTACGTACTGGACAGGTTGGCAGCTGAATGTGTTTTTGTACACGTCATCTGTGGCCATGGAAACAGCTGTATATAGGACTATAGACTGTTAACGATTAATTTATCACTTTCGAAATCAACCTTGGAAAAATGTCATTGCTCTTACCTGCATGCATATTAAATGGCACACTTGGCTAGCAAACGCCCAGTAAAGTTCGTAACGACGAAAGGGAAGTCGTTCAACATCTCAACGTTGAATCAGAAGTGTTAGATAAACATTTGTAAATATTAGCATTATTTATTTTGTTTTATTATTTTTTGATGCATGGTAATTAGGAAATTTATAAAAAAAAACTATATATATATTTTTTTCTAATAATTTCACGGTTTCACCTGACCGACGCATGAATAAAGTGATCAAGCCTAAGGCAATGTTAATTTTACATGTGGTGGAATAATACACAATGGGTTTATAAGTAGATATTAGACAAGGCTGTCAAAAAAGTTCAGTTTACCGTGAACACATATACCTTTAGAACTGCCAAAAAAAAAGTGCATTCGTTCGTGGAACAGACCGTACTCCGCGCCGCACACGTACCCCGCACGCGCAAGGGGTCAGTCGGGGGGTGGGGTTTGGCGCAGGGGGGTTAATTCAATAGCGCGCCGCGGCGTGGCGCGCATGGGGAGCACGCCCGCCGGTCGGCCAATCACAAGCGCCCTTCCTCCCGGCACATCGATGCCCGCCGCGTTGTTGCCAGCTCGTCGCTCGCGGCGTTGCCACGTCCGCACCCGGCCTCGCCTCTTCAGCGTGCCGGAAATGTTCTTGTTCTCTGACCGATAACGCCATCACATTCTTCCCCCTCCCATTTTCCTCTGACTTCCGTGTCCACCGCATCAGCGAGAATTCAGTAGAGTGGCGTAACCAGGTTTATTGTCTAGGAGGGGTTCAACGAGTGTATTGTTATAAATATAACAAATACGTACAAATATATTAAAACCATAAAATCAATAGATTAATTTTGCTTACTTTAATTTAAAATCCGTGTGAAATATTTTCNTACAAATATATTAAAACCATAAAATCAATAGATTAATTTTGCTTACTTTAATTTAAAATCCGTGTGAAATATTTTCCCTAATCACAGTAACTAAGAGATTAATGTAGCCAAATTGATACATTATCAATAATTAACCAAATATATATATTTTTTGACTACGTAATAAAAAAAAATTTATGTTTTAATTTTTCCCGTGGTTTTATTTCCCGTAACAAAAACAGAACGGGTGATTAGATGCGACACACAAAGTCCTATTATATTACAAAGGTTAGTTTATTAGGTTTTCCCAACCTTGAAACCTCTCATTTATGAAGAGACAGGAAGTAGTACTGTTTTGAGGAGCAGGAGGGAAGAAGGCTGAACTGTGGTAAAACATAGCTTAGATTGGCAGTCTTCCACCTGCTCTACGAGTTTTGCCCATTGCCGATGTTTCAGTGTTGGGTGGAAATAGTGTTTTCAATTTATTTATTTGTCTTCGGGAGGAGGCTCGGCCCTTCTGGACGACGCCCTTTGCTACGCCACTGCTGACGCAAAATCATCGTTGCCGATGGCTAGGAACACACAATTTTCGCGAGAAAAAAAAACGTTCCTCCTTAGTTGTATATCGAAACATTTTAGCTCACATCCACTTCCATGATCGGATGGTGAGTGAATGGAGAGATTTGGGCGGCTCTTAACAGCGAGGTCTTGAGAGCCAGCGAGGGTGGAGCGAGGTGGGCATGGAGCAGCGCCGGAATGCNTGGGCGGCTCTTAACAGCGAGGTCTTGAGAGCCAGCGAGGGTGGAGCGAGGTGGGCATGGAGCAGCGCCGGAATGCAAGGGAGAGGGAAACGTTTATAATAACCTACCTGTTACACATGACAAAGGCATTATTGTTATTTTTCTGCAACAACACCCCAGACATAAATTAAAGCAAAGTCAACCAACACAGAACACAAAATGCTTACCTACAGCAAAAACCACGGAGTTGTTAGCTCAGAATGACAACACACGTGTTTAATTTCTAGTAGTTTGTATTATTTACGTCAGGTTGTGCGACGAGTCAAGTACAGCCAGGCAGCAGCCGTCCCAATAGTCAGGGTATGTACACACAACGGCAAGTACGAATATGTATATACTTAACAAGTATGTACTAACAATTGAGAAACAGCCTTAGCTTAATCTATGAACTTTCCTTACGTGTTATTATATCCTACTGTTACAGATCTAATTTTCGAGAAATATAGTCTATTCGCGGTTTCTTCACACTTTTTAAATTAAACCTTTGAAAAAACACCCAACATATGACGTGTTTGGTAGTTTCCTAGATATGTCATGTATCATAAGTGTTTTATACTTCTGTTAAGATGAAAATGCCTTATTTTTGGTTATATTAAACTTTTATTTATATTTTATCTCTAAATTATACCACTTCAGTAATAATTAATATAAATAAAAACAGAGAGAACATAGGTATGTTGGTAATATTTAATAAGAAAGAGTTCTTATGGAAAGTATTATTAAAGTAAGTGCGCACGAATGCGATGCGTTGTCCCTTTGGTGTAATTATTCAGACTTAGTTAAGATTTGTTTGCAATTGGCTAAGAAATATCCTGGATGTAGAACTTTAGCAGGGCTTCAGGGCTTTCTGAAGACCTGATCAAGTTCTACTTCCAGGATATTCCTCCGCCTCATGCAAACAAAGCTGAGAAAAATACACCAGAGGACCTTTAACCACATACGTGCGCACTAAGTTCAATAATATTTTGCATATATCAAAACACCTATTTTCTCTCTGTTTTTATTCATATTAATTGTATGTGAAGTATTATAATTTATTAATAAAAAGTAAGTAAAAGTTTAATTTAACATAAAAAGCTTTTTTGTGACAGGTACATGGCATATTATACATGGGGAGTTTTTTCAAAGGTTTGATTTGAAAAGTGTGAAGAAACCGTGAATAGACTAAATATACTACGTTTTTTTTTTTTTCACAAAAGACACTAGAAATGCGTGTGCTTTATCAGTTGAGTAACTGTGAAGGGGTGTTGTTTCAAGTTTGTATGTTTCCCTCGCTGTGGAGTGCTGCAGGGGACGTTGGGAAGGAAAACCAGGAAGGCGCAAGGGATGGCGCCCCCTTCTACGCTGCGCGCGCACATCCGGGAGCGGGGCCGCTCCGGGAGGTCCGTAACCCCGGCTGCGGCGATGGTGACGCACATTCCAGCCCCACGCAGCAGCCGGCGATGTAAGCAGCCTTCCCGCCTCACCTTGAACGCACGCACGCACGTTGCGGGGTCAAGGGCAGGAGTTCACAGCCCTCTCCGCAACTCGCCGCCGCCCCGTCTCAGGTGCCTGCGGCAATCGTGAGTTGAGGGCGACCTGTCACCAACACGTCGTGCATGTAGTTCATTCACGGTTACTCCCAACTTTTCTGAAGCCCTGCTCAAATTCTACTTTGAGGACATTCCTCCACCTCATGCAAGCATAGCTTAACCAAGTTTAGGAAATTACACCAAAGGGACAATGCACCGCATTTGTGCACACCCACGTTAAAATTATTTTGCGTGAGAACTATTTCCTACTAGGCATTACCAACACACATATTTTCTCCCTGTTTTTATTCATATTTATTAAAAATAAAATATTATAATTTGTAGATAGATTATATATATGGTTCAATTCAACAAAAAATAGTATACTTGTGTATAAACAGCAGTGTAAAACTCTTTCCATAGATAACATATTTACGAAACAACCAAACATGCCACACATGGGGTGATTTTTCAAAGGTTTCATTCAAAGAGTCTTTACTGCCTAGTGCATCTTTGCCTGGACCAAATTGATACAAGTAGTTAGAAATAGAGAATTGTAAAACACCGGTCTCTGACGGGTGACGAGGGGACGAGCGGCGGCCATCTTGGACGATGTCAAGAGTCAAAACCTCCTGCTAATGCATTCATTCTCAACGGCGGCAATTTTGTCAGCCAGTACAGATTGCATCCATTTTGTCATCCAGTGCCAATGGCGGCCATTTCGTCAACCAGTGCCAACTTCATACTCTTACATCCAAGCTGGGGGATCCCTGAGACGACGCCCCAACTATTCCCTACTTCATGCTCTTGCATTCCAAGTGAGGGTCATCCCCGAGACGACGCCCCGACTGGTCCCTACTTCATGCTCGTGCATTCCAAGCGAGGGGAGTTGTCACCGAGTCCTCCCAAATGCCCAGAACCAGTACCGATGGTGGCCATGTTGGCAGCCAGTATCGATGGCATCAATTTTGTCAACCAGTACCCTATGTCATGCTCTTGCATTCCAAGCGAGGGGTGTCCCTGTGACGATGCCCCAANTCTTCCCAAACGCCCAGCCAGTACCGATGGCAGCCATGTTGCCAGCCAGAACCCTACGACATGAGCGTGCATTCCGATGTCCCCATCACGACGCCACGATGACTTGTCCCTGCGAGGGGACTATCTCCGAGTCGTTCCTGTCACGATGCCCCGACAGGGTTTTCTCCGTGTGCTGCTAGATGCTAAATTAAAATACTAAGTAATTCCTTCCTATTGGAAATTGCCCCACAATACGAATGAGTGACTCATTTTTAGGCAATGAGAGATTGAAGAATTGAGGGATTAGCCTAACATTCTACGCGGGCTCTCATCTCTGATTGGCTAAGCGAGGCTCTCGAAAGGGTCTCGTCACTGACAAGCTAGTACCATTCATCTTAGCAGAAGAATGTTCGTGTTCATTGCCACCCAGTCATGCAACTTCTCTCATCATGCTCTATCATTCCACTGTGGTTTTCTCATATTTCTTCTAGTATCCTTTCACCTGACACCCTGGAGGTTCATGCTCATTTTTCCACACTCCTACCAGATGCCGATACTTCATGCTCTAGCATTCCTACCAAACATCCCTACTTCATACTCTTACAATCCTTCCCGCCAGTTGGTCCTACTTCACATTATCGCATTCCTGGCCAACGACCATAACATAGACATCACCC
>NQII01001321.1:499887-557077 GCA_002778355.1 Clitarchus hookeri
CGCCACCGGGCAGTACCTAAGAATACAGAGACTAAACAGATACAACTTATTCCGCCAACTCAGGTGACACACACCAGCAGAATTGCGTCATTGGCCAGAAAACCTTTGGAACGCCGTTCGCCAATCAGCGCCTGGTAAGCTACTCACCAACCGGCAGCCCAGCCAATAGGGAACCTTTGACAGTATGCAGAAACCAATCAGATATAAGGCCCGTTCTAAGAGCCTCGTCCAGCTAATCAGAGAAAGGGCACGCCCACATCAAAGGATCCGCCTCGTCATTTCGCCTCTGTGTTGTTTTCTACTCTACGACCGGGACGTAACTGCGAGTGGCACGTGAGAACCTGCGATCTACTGTAGTTCTCTGCTATTGCATTGCTCTGCGGTATGAAATAACGCATCTTAAGGGGTAGTGAAATTTCGCTAAAATATTTTAAGACAAGTTATATTACAAAACACTGTAGGGTCATTTACCTATCTTGATTGGCTGAATTACTTTTAGACACATGTTAACTGTCTGCACACTAATCACGTAGGAGCCGTGCCTATGTTGCCGAATTCTGAGTGGCGCGGTCAAATATGAAAACGCCTTCTCAAGCAGACAGCAACCAATGGCAATAGAAAAACTGATGTTGGGTTCTTATAGTATTGAAGTCTACCGTGTACTCATGTGCACGGTATACTTCAATAATATACTTATTTAAAAGTTAATTCCTTATTTTAATAATTCCCCTCCAATGATCTCTTTAACATGTACAGATAACGTTTTTGTCCTTGAACGTAGTTGCAATACCGGAAGTTCTTATCAGTTCGGCCGGATGTACATCCGGTGATAATAAATACAGCAGTAAGGCTAGGGCCCGTGGTCGCGGCAGCGCTTAAAGTTACGGAGCGCTGCCGGAGTTCGCGCATTGCTAGGCTAGGAGTTGGCCGCGTCTGACGTGCTTGCGAGCTGAATCAGTGGTTCACATCGGGAAATGCGTACTGCACGTCACTGTAAGAGGAGACATTACTCAAGGAACTTGGTTCGCCTTGGTTGGAGGCGAGTAGTCTAACCACTACTCCACCGTGGTCCCACTAGCACATCGGAGTCGTGAGATATGTCACCCGGAAACATCGTAGTTGCAGTCGCCTTAGGCTTCCACCCGCACCTCGCGCATGCGTGGCGCCATCACAAGGTCATGCTCGAATCATATTCGTATACCCGAGCCAAGCTGGTCGCATGGTTGAAGGCATTTTGCACGTCTGAGGCCTAAAATCGTAGGAGCGCTAGGGGCGACCGAGACGTGCGTATCAACTCTCTCATCGCGCAAAAAAAACTGAACTGGCGTGCAGTCTTGCCGTCGATAACGCGCCTCTATGAGACTTTCAGCGGATACCCTACCATTTTATGACGTAATAATACAAATAAAGGTTTTAGGCACGTCACTATTCCTTTTTAAATGTTTTGTTTCATATCTAAAAATGACCGTGAAAACACCCGTTTGAGCCATTTTCACTATCATAAAAACATGCTTTAGAGAGAATGGAGGAACTGAAAAAAGCATACAGACGCATAACGTTTTTTAAATGCTATTCGTAAGCAGACCTCACTCATACACGCTGGACGATTTTTTAATGAAACTTTTGTGTTGGAACTCTGCACACTGTTCGGTGGCCTACCCAGGCGGCCACCTTAACGAGACAGCATTAATTTCAATCGTGTTATCAGTCACGGTGTTATAGTGCCGGAGTGGATCAGCCTGCACACGATACATCGCCGTTTCTGTCCTGGTACACCCTACGTGTCGGTCATAAAAAAAGAGACAACAAGGTAAGCGATAACCGCCTCGCAACGCAGCACGTGGGATGGCGTGAAAGAATCTGCTGGAATAGCTAGTCTCGTGTGTGGTTGTGGAAGAGAAATCAATTGCTACAGGGGTGGAGGGAGTTGGGGGAGTTTCTAAATGTGCTCGTCCATCGACCCGTCGAGGTACTGCTAAATAGGAGGGGGAGGGGCATCACAGACACGCTGTCAGCCTCAGCGATGAACCTCCCGATGCCGTGGGGGAGAGGGTTCAATCCCATCCTCTCTTCTACTTGGAATATTTTTTCTAAATCATGTGTGCCATGATAAAACGTTTTGTACAAGATCGGGTGGAAGCTTCTACGAGACCTGATATAGTCTATTCGCGGTTACTTCTCATTTTTTAAATCAAAACCCCGTNAAACGTTTTGTACAAGATCGGGTGGAAGCTTCTACGAGACCTGATATAGTCTATTCGCGGTTACTTCTCATTTTTTTAATCAAATCTTCGAAATATCACCCCATGTATGACGTGTTTAGTTATTTCCTAGATATGCCATGTATCACAAGCATTATATACCTCTGTTAACGTAAAAGTATCTTATTTTTCGTTAAATTGAAGTTTTCCTTATGTTTTATTTATAAATTATAAAATTTAATTTATAATAAATATGAACAAAAGCATTGAGAAAACACGTGTGTTGGTAATACCTAGTAAGAAATAGTTATCATGGAAAATATTATTACAACTGAGTGCGCACGAATTCGGTGCGCTGTCCTTTGCTGTAATTTTATAGACTTAGTTAAGCTTAGTTTGCACGAGGCGGAGGAATATCCTGGAAGGAGAACTTAAGCAGGGCTTCAGAAAAGTGTGAAGTTACCGNTACCTAGTAAGAAATAGTTATCATGGAAAATATTATTACAACTGAGTGCGCACGAATTCGGTGCGCTGTCCTTTGGTGTAATTTTATAGACTTAGTTAAGCTTAGTTTGCACGAGGCGGAGGAATATCCTGGAAGGAGAACTTAAGCGTGAAGTTACCATGAATGGATTATACCCGAGCCTGCATGCAAGCAGGTATAGGCTGTTCACGGTAAAATTAGAACTNTGAATGGATTATACCCGAGCCTGCATGCAAGCAGGTATAGGCTGTTCACGGTAAAATTAGAACTTTGGAGGTTCTAGTTACTTCTTCCTTTCAGCGATTTCTTACCCTTTAAAATTAATATTACTATGTAAGTAACTAACACAGTGTATATATTCCACTACACTCGGAAATTTACGTCTAAGGTTACAATAAAATATATTTATTGACTATTATTCAATATAAGAGGGCTTTCAAAAGTGCTCACTTTACCATGAATAGCCTACATGAAAGTTTCTCAGGGACGGCCCTTGATATAAGCGAAGGAAGAACCCGCGAGGGGCGCTAAGCAAAACGGGGCGTCTAATGTGCCATGAATCTGTTTCAGTACATAATTCCAAATAATATAATGATAATAAGCTTACTGAGAGGCACTTTTTAACTCCTCCNCTTACAATCACTAGCCAACCCCGTTGACGTGTTTAGGGTAGAGGAAGGGGGCGTGAAGGCAGGAAATATGACTACCCACTCCTTCGGCCACTCACATAGTGACAAGCTGGAGACACCCCTTTCAATGAGAATTTTGACTCATCCATTCCGCGCAAAACGACACTACGACCGGCACGCACCTAGCTGCACTTATTCGTCAAACTCGCATAGTGCTGTGCTGTCGTGTGAAAAAAAAAAATGCGTGGTGTAAATTTTCATTGTTGTTTCAGATTGTTTTAATTATAATAAAATTATTGAAAATGTAAGAATAAAAACTTGTGACTATTCAATAACTGACCCAACCAATATTCCAGAAAGTAGGAACCACAACTGCGAAACAGTTTGATAATATTTTTACTTCGTGTTGTTATTTGGAAAGTTGAAAAATGTCAACGACAGGCCCAGCATTTTATGGAATAACCTGTCACGCGATACTTGTTGGCACACAAGTAAAGGCGAGTGTTTTTTTTTTTTTTTTTTTTTTACGATTTTACTCCCGCATATGTGGTTCACGAACTATTTTCACTCACGACTTCAGCAGTACCCGTTTATGGACAGAACCTGATTGCTTTGTTGTAATAACGAGAACTGTTTTGTTGAATAATCACGAATATTTACCGTAATTTACTCAATATGCTGGTTTTATTTAGTATTATTAATGTTTAATGTTCTTGATCGTCGCTACTCAACATTAGAACTATTTCTATACAACAGGCCACCAGTCTCTATGATTGGCTAAAAATTTAAACTTGCAGGAAACATTCCATCGGAAATTGCGCACGACCAATTACAAAAACGTCCATGGAAACGGCCAGCAGTCAGTCAAATTTTTCATAGAACCATCCATACAAGCGGGTATACTATCTTGCACGGAATACGCGAAGGAAACTTCCATTGTGTCACATGGACTTCATTCTTAACTGCATGCAGTTTGCCACTATTTCCTCTATCAGAATTTTTACGGTGTCTATGCCGGGTTTCTCCCCTCACTTCGTAGTTGTGGTTAGCCGTTATAGGCTGTGCACGGTGAGTTGAGAAATTTGGGCGGCTCTTAACATCGAGGCCTTGAGAGCTGATGAGTGTGAAGCGAGGTATGGAGCAGCGCTGGAATGCAGGGGCGGGGGAAACGGGATATCCCCGAGCAAACCCGCCGACCAGCGGCATCGTCTGGCGCGATTCCCACACGCGAAAATCCGGGGGCGACCCTGCCGGCAATAGAACCCGGTTCTCCGNAGCGGCATCGTCTGGCGCGATTCCCACACGCGAAAATCCGGGGGCGACCCTGCCGGCAATAGAACCCGGTTCTCCGTGGTAGGAGGCGAGTAGTCTAACCCATGCACCACCGCGGCCCCTGTCATGATGTGTTTGGTAAACTGAGGACTTTTAAAAGCTCTGCTTATGATCTGCTTGTAAGCACATTTGGCATTCTTTCTCATACGTAAAATTAACATTGTCATGGTTCTTCACTTTGTTCATGCGTCGGGCAAGTGACATGAAATTATTAGAAAANAGCGGCATCGTCTGGCGCGATTCCCACACGCGAAAATCCGGGGGCGACCCTGCCGGCAATAGAACCCGGTTCTCCTTGGTAGGAGGCGAGTAGTCTAACCCATGCACCACCGCGGCCCCTGTCAGGATGTGTTCGGTAAACTGAGGACTTTTAAAAGCTCTGCTTATGATCTGCTTGTACGCACATTTGGCAATCTTTCCCATACGTAAAATTAACATTGTCATGGTTCTTCACTTTGTTCATGCGTCGGGCAAGTGACATGAAATTATTAGAAAAGTAAATGTTTTACAAATGTGCTAATTCTTAGAACTATAACCATAACAAACGTGAAGCAAAATGAATCATTTCAGTATTCACAAATGTATACCCAACACGTTTAACTCAACGCTAAGAAATGGAACTACTTTATCTCCGCCGTTACCAACTTTACTGGACGCACGCCAGTCATTGTGCCAGTTAAAAAGTTCTCAATTAACCGTTAACAGATTATAGCATGGGAGGTAACCGTGGCCCCAATCGCGGCCATGTTTGCCCTGTAGTTATTATGTTTCGTGAATGCCTAGACCTATGGGACTCTATCCTAAGTCGCACTCAGGATAACCTCTACAGTAGAGGGATTATGGGGTCTTTGGCACATCGGGACCTTGGACCAGAGCGTCGGAGCTGTTCGTGCTGTCATTCCGGTCGGACAGCGGCCATATTGGATCCATGTTATTTTGACCGTGACCTTTGACTTCCCAAAAAATAAAAAAAATATGAAAAATTATTAAAAAATGTATTAAAAATATTAACAAATTAATTAATTATAAAATAATACATTAAAAAATGTATTTAAATAACTTAAATTTCTGGAGGTCCCACAACCCTCTCCACTCATACTCTTTCCCATCGTGGTAGGTGCAGTCCACCATATTGGTAGGCATCACAGCCACCGTCCGCCATTTTGATCAGTGCAGTCCGCAATCTTAGTAAGCGTCACAGTCACCGTCCGCCATCTTGTTTTTTTCGTTTGCCATTTGTTTATACATTACTGGAGTTTGTCTCTCACCTACGTTCGACCACCATCTTGGTTTTTAAGTTGGTCATTTGTTTTACATTAGCAGACGACTGAAACCCTCCACTCCCCATTTCCAATATATTTAATTGATCAAATGCCCCACCCTTGATTCTCATTGGATAATTACCCACCCTCTTCCAATATATTTAATTGCTCCGCCAATGTTTCTCATTGGCTAATTACTAGGGTGTTTTTTCCGGAAACCGTCGTTAGACCAATTAGTAGGTTCCCTTCCACCCCCTTACACTATATTTAATTGCTCCGCCAACGGTTCTCATTGGTTGATTACACGGATGTTTTCTGAAACCCTCGTTCCGATCAATCGGTGACTTCTTTAATCGTTAGAGCGGACTATTATCTTCCCCATTAAAAAATCTTTTTTTATATGACTTACCCTAACACCCTCGCGAAATCAATAATTTTTCTTGCTCTTAGAAATGTACGCGTGTTGTCCGAGCGGCCATAAAATAATTTCGGCCATTTTGGCATTTAGTGCCTTAGACAAACGGGATGAGTTACAGTACCTGCCGAAAGAATTTCTCCTGGTCTACGCACCTTACGAAATTGCTACTGTATTCAAGTATTTGTCGGCCTACCTGCAGCAGGACGGTGGCATGCGGGGCTGCCTCCCATGCAAGGAGTGTTTCGAGGGCTGTACCACCTCGGTTCCCGACACGCCGCATCCGCAGGGGTTGGTACAAGGTACGCCGACCATCCCTCACAACGTCTGCGCCCGCGGAAGACGACTTCCCCGTTAAAGATGACCACCCCATTGAAGACGCCCTCCCCGTATAAGATGACGTCCGCGTGCAAGTTATCTACTCGCAAGCTGTACCCGTGGAAGATGCTCCTCTTCAATAAATTTACTGGCAAGCACTACCCGGCGTGGAAACCAACCCAGAACACAGGTGCCTGATGTGTATGGACCTCGATAAAGTTTTAAATGATTTTGTAAAAATATTTTTTAACTCTGTATGTGCATAGGAACCTAACATTTTTTATATAAAAATATCTAGTGAAAAAAAATGTTTTGCAACATTCAAGATTTTCGCTCGTTGGACTGTTCCACTATCAAGCAGATCGCCATCTCGTACAGACACGAAAAACAGAAAACCAAAGTTTTCACTTTTTTACCGCCGTGTCCATAGCAGCACCTCGACCTCATCATGCAACAGACGTACCGCCTACAGACGTACGAAACGCACGGACTAAAGTGGGACTAGGGGAACATTCCGTAGGAGGAAATTCCGGCAATGCTGGACTCTGGCATAATTCCCTATTACCCTGTGTATGTGTTTGGAAGATGCCAAGAGTCGGCGATTCGCAATGCGTGCCCCATCGGAGCGAACTTTGTAGACCTTCACAAGCATTGCCGCTGCCCGCCGTTTCGACAGCTCGTCAAGACGTACGCCACAGGACTTAACGAGTGGAAACATCAAAGACATTGCTGTGCCCCGTGCAACTGTGATAACTCGCGGTACATTAAAAAAAACTATGAGGAATTCATTGTACATTAAAAAATAATATTACATGTCTAATGTCCTCCAAGACTCAGAGAAGAAAGACGTTAAAAAAAAAATTCCTTGTGTTATGCATATTAATAATAATATTGTAATGTGTGTGCTTAAATGTGTTAAAACAACACAGATTTTTAATTGATCTCGACTAATGTCCTGCTCATGCAAGTTTAAAAAAAAACTGTTGACGAAGTAGAAATGTTTAGTATATCAGTTTTGTTATAATTTAAAGAAAAACAGTTACCTGTATTGGAATCACAATTTGGATGGATGTTGTTGGGAGAGTACCGTGAGTCCTGTTTATACCCTGATCTTGGGTTGGTCGCCATGTTTGTAGGCATGGAGGATTCCCTGGATTCTCTACTGAAACAGTTTTGGGAGATCGAAGAACCCTCTCATGTCACTGTAAACGAACCCGAAGTTGACTTTTGTGAAACATAGTTCATTGCCACTCACACTCGAGAAAAGTCAGGAAGGTGCAAGGTTCGTCTTCCCTTCAGATCTTAGGCATTGTCTCTTGGAGTTGAGTTGAGAGATTTGGGTGGCTCTTAACAGCAAGGTCTTGAGAGCGATGAGGGTGAAATGTGGTGATACCGGAGCAGTGCCAGAATGCAAGGGTGGAGGAAATGGGAGATCTCCTAGAAAACCCGCCGACCGGCGGTATCGTCCAGCATTATTCCCACTTGGGAAAATCCTGGAGTGACCCGGACGAGGATTGAACCCGATTTGTCTTGGTGGGAGGCGGGCAGTCTTAACTGCTCAGCCACCATGGCCTCTTGAGTCTTGTAAATTTCCGTGCAAGTGCCGAACGTCGATTTCATACTTCAGAAAGGAAGCTTGCCTCTCAGACTGACACAAAACACTGTACATAGAATTTAGGCATGATTACGCCAAGTCACATCACATGGAACAGTATCCCCCCCCCCAACTCGACAAGCAGAACGCACATACACTCCCCATTGTTTCATTCCTCACCATGGTGCATGCATGATGTCCAGCTCAAACATTAAGTTGAGAGTTTTTTATTGGTGGTAATGCAAAAACCGCGAACAGTGTGTCACTCAATGAAATTTTGCTACCAGGACCCAAACTCCAAAATGATATTTGTGATGTACTTTGAGATTCAGGAATTACACTGTCGTTTTCTCGTGTGACATTAAGCAGATGTACTACCAAATTCTAATTCATGAGGATGACCAGCCTTTTCAACTGATTCTCTGGTGGTCAGAACCATCTCTTCCTCTTTAAGTTTTCCAACTAAACACTGTGGCATGAGGATTATCACCATCCCCATTCCTTGCGATCCATACCCTACAGCAGTTGACCTCAGATTAGGGTCTCCAATTTCCATTGGCTGCGGATGCTCTCAAAAACCACCATTTATGTGGATGACATTGTTACAGGTGGAACAACTGTCAAAGATGCCCAGTTATTGAAAAATCAGTCGATTGAGCTGCTATTTCGGGTGATTTTGAGCTTAGAAGTGGTCGAGCAATCTGTTCCACATTTTGGAAAATGTGCCAATTACTCACAGTGAAAACCCTAAAATTCTTCATTTATCCTCTGTGCCCATTGTTAACATTCGTCGTGTTTAATGTAACCCAGAAAAGGATGTTTACTCGTACCATCTAAGTGTCAATAGTGGCATTGCTACCAAACATTTTGTTCTGTCGCAAGTAACTCGAATCTACGATCTTATGGATTGGTTGTCACCAGTTAGAGTATGGGCCAAATCTTGATGCAGTGGCTGTGGACTCAAGGGGTAGTTTGGGATGACCCCTTGCTATTATTCGCCAAGGAAAAGTGGGATCAGTTCAATGACGAGTTAGGCCAACTGGAAACAATCCGCCCCTTACGTTTCATATGCCCTGATGTAGACACTGTGAAAATCCATGGTTTCTTGTATGCTTCTGAGCTTGCATATACAGCTGCTGTTTATTTGAGGAGCATGGATACTCAGGGGAGTGTGAGTATGTGTGTATGCTGTAATGGCTAAGTCAGGAGTAACATCACTGAAACAAGTGTCTCTCCCTCGACTGGACCTTTGTGGTACCCATCTGCTTGCAAAACTGATTCACTACTGTCATACTTTTCTGACCCAGTACTTGAATGTCACTGCCATCCATGCTTGGACTGACTTGAGTGTCACTCTTGGCTGGATTAAAACCCAGCCTTACTTGTTGAAGATATTTGTTGCCAATAGGGTTTTCAACTACAGGACCTGGAAACATGTAAGTTCCAAAGACAATCCAGCCAATTGAACCACTCGGGGAATTCTTCCCCGTGAATTTCTTGCGCAGGACATTCCGTAGAATGGCCCTCAGTGACTAGTTAATAAACCTGACCAATGCCAGTGTCTGCTCTATATCAATCCACATACATTCTTCCAGAGCTCAAAGCAACACATGTTGTTCTGCTAAATACACATGATGCTCCAAATGAGTTGCCTGTCTTGCAACATACTTTATTGTGGCCCAAACTTGTTCTTATCATGGCATATGTAATGTGTTTCGTCAAATGCATTCGAAAAGAAACTAGTATTAGCAGAACCCTGACCTCAGTGGAACTGTAGCAAGCTGTTTCTCTTGTGTGCAAATGTGTCAAGCATGTATATTTTCGAGATGACTTGGCACGACTCAAGAAAGGGAAATCTGGTTCAACACGCTTACAGTGCTTGAACCCTTGTTTGGATGATCATAGTGTGCTCAGGGCGGGCGGTCGATTGTCAAATGCCAACATTGGATTTTCCTTTAAACGTATCATCATACTACCCAAATACCATGAATCTGTTGGAACTTTGGTAGACCACATGCTACACCTCAACTCCTGCAGTCTCTCTTCTCACAGAAAATAAGGATTCTTTCATCTCGTTTGTTGGTCCGATCCAGAGTATTCAGGTGTGTGTGTGTTGTTTCCGTTGTCGACCAGTGACCACCCCACCACTAATGGGAAATATACCTTCTGAGCGTGTCACACCTGCTGGGGTTTTTGAGAGGGGTGGAGTTGACTATGCAGGACCCATCACCACACGACTCTACAAGCTACTCCGTGGTGCTACCCAGAAGGTATACTTATGTATATTTGTCTGTTTCACCACTAAGACCATCCACATAGAGGTTGTTACTGACCTAACATCTGATATTTCATCCCCGCCCTCACTTGTTTTGCCTTTCACAGAGGTTTGTGAACAGATCTCTTTTCTGACTGTGAATCGAACTTTGTGGGTGCCTCAAGACAGATACATTGCTCTTTCAGGCAGATGTGGAAGTCTCCATCTTTGTAAAACTTTGCTTTATCCCATTTAATAAAATAAAAATTTTCTCCTTCCTACATATCCACATCAAGGTGGGTTGTGGGAATCAGCCGTAAAGTCAGAGAAGTATCATCTCAGGCGAGTTATAGGTAACCAGATCCTGCGCTTAGAAGAACTAATTGTTGCGCCTCCCTCAGTCACACGAACCCCATACCGGTGATCGTGATGATCCCTGCCATACATAGTGTCTAAAAGGTATGCAGGAGGCAATTCACACCATGAATCCTGCAGGGCAGTCCACAAATCCATAGGAGAGCGAGGCGGGGGAGATCTCTTCTGAACAGCACGTTGCAAGGCATCCCAGATATGCTCAATAATGTTCATGTCTGGTGATTTAGGTGGCCAATGGAAGTGTCTAAAGTCAGAAGAGTGTTCCTGGAGTCACTCGGTAGCAACTCTCTACGTGTGGGGTGTCGCATTGTCCTGCTGGAATTGTCCACGTCCATCGGAATGCACAATGGATATGAATGGATGGAGGGGATCGGACAGGATGCTTACATATCTGTCACCTGTCAGAGTCGTATCTAGACGTATCATAGTCCCATTTCGCACTAACTGCACACGCCCCATACCATGAAAGAGCCTCCACCAGCTTGAACAGTCCCCGTTGACATGTATGGCCCATGGATTCATGAGGATGTCGTCTCCATGCCTGTACACGTTCATCCACCCGATACAATTGGAAACGAGACTCGTCAGACCAGGCAACGTGTTTCAAGTCATCAACAGTTCAATGGCGTTGTTGGCGGGCCCAGGCGAGCCGTAAAGCTTTGTGTCGTGCAGTGAACAACGGTACACGAGTGGGCCTTTGGCTCCGAAAGCCCATATCAATGATGGTCCGTTGAATAGTTCGCACGCTGGCACTTGTTGATGCCCCAGCATTGAAATCTGCGCCAATTTGAGAAAGGGTTGCGCATCTGTCACGTTTAATGATTCTCGTCAGTCGTCGTTTGTCCCGTTCGCTCACGATCTTTTTCCGGCCGCAGCTATGTCGAAGATTTGATGTTTTACCAGATTCCCGATATTCACGGTACACTCGTGAAATGGTCGTACGCGCAAATCCAACTTTTATCGCTATCTCGGAGATGCGGTGTCCCATATCTCGTGCGCCGACTATAACACCACGTTCAAACTCACTTAAATCTTTTTAACCTGCCATTGTAGCAGTAGTAACCGATCTAGCAACTTTGCCAGACGCTTGTTGTTATCTATAGGCGCTGCCGACCGCATCGCTTTACTCCGATTGGTTCCATACCTCTGTTATTTTCATACGTACACATATACCAGTTTTTTGGTCTCTCCAGTGTATATTTCTTGTTGCTGAATTTTAATAATTTTTGTGTTGGTTGAGTATTTTTTTGTCTGTCTCTTTTTTTTTTTGTGGTAACTAGGATTTGAAAAAAATTATTAACAATATAACATGTGATATTTAAAGGTAGGCGTTTTAAATTAAAGAGGTGCACCACATAGTAATTTGTTAAATATACATTACATAACCAATAAAATTGTTTTTTGTTTATTTGTTTACATCTCTGTCGAGTTATCCACACAAAATGTTATAAATTATTGTTTTTATAATGGCTACAATAATATGAGTTCGTTCGGTTCATGATACCCAAATATTAAGAAAATAAATTACATGCTTCTTACAATAACTTAAAGATAAACATTTTGTTGAGAGTTCTTTGTAGTCAAGATGAGAAAATAAAACGTTGTAACATGCAGGCTTTCCTGTTTAACTTGTTGCTGTCGCGAGCCAGATCCACTGCCATCAAACTGGTGAAAGAACAATTACATGGCAATTTGTAACACACAGAGTCTGCTTTTGAAGTCAACTGGCAAATCATGGCTGGAAAGTTGGCCAACGAGTTGGACCGCACTAAACATAATAATATAACCAACAGGTTATAACTTTCCAACAAAAAGAACACAAAAATATGGGTGGGTGAATACAGATTTACATTAAACTTACCAACGGCCGTACTAGATATTTTGTCATCGCATAATTAATAAATTCAGCAGAGCTTAAAAAAAAACAGAGTCAACTAATTGACAATAATTTCGTGAAGGGAAGAAAGTCACGTCAACACCATAGCGCAACGCAAAGACAATTATAAAACCACAGAGTAGTGATTCGACAGAGTAACCGTTACTCGTGGTCACAGTCACAGGTAGATAGACCAGGAATATTTGAATTTTATCCAAGGTTNTCTCGACGTGTGGGGTGTCGCATTGTCCTGCTGGAATTGTCCACGTCCATCGGAATGCACAATGGATATGAATGGATGCAGGGGATCGGACAGGATGCTTACATATCTGTCACCTGTCAGAGTCGTATCTAGACGTATCAGAGTCCCATTTCGCGCAAACTGCACACGCCCCATACCATGACAGAGCCTCCACCAGCTTGAACAGTCCCTGTTGACATGTATGGTCCATGGATTCATGAGGATGTCGTCTCCATGCCTGNGGTCCATGGATTCATGAGGATGTCGTCTCCATGCCTGTACACGTCCATCCACCCGATACAATTGGAAACGAGACTCGTCAGACCAGGCAACGTGTTTCAAGTCATCAACAGTCCAATGGCGGTGTTGGCGGGCCCAGGCGAGCCGTAAAGCTTTGTGTCGTGCAGTCTACAACGGTACACGATTGGGCCTTCGGCTCCGAAAGCCCATAGCGATGATGGTCCTTTGAATAGTTCGCACGCTGGCACTTGTTGATGCCCCAACATTGAAATCTGCTCCAATTTGAGAAAGGGTTGCACGTCTGTCAAGTTTAATGATTCTCGTCAGTCGTCGTTTGTCCCGTTATCGTTCACGATCTTTTTCCGGCCGCAGCGATGTCGAAGATTTGATGTTTTACAGGATTCCCGATATTCACGGTACACTCGTGAAATGGTCGTACGCGCAAATCCAACTTTTATCGCTACCTCGGAGATGCGGTGTCCCATCTCTCGTGCGCCGACTATAACACCACGTTCAAACTCACTTAAATCTTTATTACCTGCCATTGTAGCAGCAGTAACCGATCTAGAAACTTTGCCAGACGCTTGTTGTTATCTATAGGCGCTGCCGACCGCATCGCTTTACTCCGATTGGTTCCGTACCTCTGTTATTTTCATACGTACACCTATACCAGTTTTTTGGTCTCTCCAGTGTATATTTCTTGTTGCTGAATTTTAATAATTTTTGAGTTTGTTGAGTATTTTTTTGTCTGTCTCTTTTTTTTTTGTGGTAATTAGGATTTGAAAAAAATTATTAACAATATAACATGTGATATTTAAAGGTAGGCGTTTTAAATTAAAGAGGTGCACCACATAGTAATTTGTTAAATATATATTACATAACCAATAAAATGGNGTTAAATATACATTACATAACCAATAAAATTGTTTTTTGTTTATTTGTTTACATCTCTGTCGAGTTATCCACACAAAATGTTATAAATTATTGTTTTTATAATGGCTGCAATATGAGTTCGTTCGGTTCATGATACCCAAATATTAAGAAAATAAATTACATGCTTCTTACAATAACTTAAAGATAAACATTTTGTTGAGAGTTCTTTGTAGTCAAGATGAGAAAATAAAACGTTGTAACATGCAGGCTTTCCTGTTTAACTTGTTGCTGTCGCGAGCCAGATCCACTGCCATCAAACTGGTGAAAGAACAATTACATGGCAATTTGTAACACACAGAGTCTGCTTTTGAAGTCAACTGGCAAATCATGGCTGGAAAGTTGGCCAACGAGTTGGACCGCACTAAACATAATAATATAACCAACAGGTTATAACTTTCCAACAAAAAGAACACAAAAATATGGGTGGGTGAATACAGATTTACATTAAACTTACCAACGGCCGTACTAGATATTTTGTCATCGCATAATTAATAAATTCAGCAGAGCTTAAAAAAAAAACAGAGTCAACTAATTGACAATAATTTCGTGAAGGGAAGAAAGTCACGTCAACACCATAGCGCAACGCAAAGACAATTATAAAACCACAGAGTAGTGGTTCGACAGAGTAACCGTTACTCGTGGTCACAGTCACAGGTAGATAGACCAGGAATATTTGAATTTTATCCAAGGTTNTTCGACAGAGTAACCGTTACTCGTGGTCACAGTCACAGGTAGATAGACCAGGAATATTTGAATTTTATCCAAGGTTTTTTTTACATATTATTGGTTCATAATATTTTTGAGGCCTAACAGTAGATGATAATTACGTTAATGAAAATAAATAATGCATTATACCATAAAAGCTGCCATTTTAACAGATTGAACAACACACAAAACATAAGAAACTCAACACAAATTTTGACACACATAACTGACAAATTGACAAAAAACAGTTATTTTGTACTAGAGGAAAACCTAAACGAACCATTTTTATGAAACAGTAAATCACATAAATAAACACATTACTCTTTAAGAATTTATACAAGTTATGAAAAAATAAATATTTAACAACCTATATTTTATATAAATTTAAGTTTAAGTTTGAGCATAAAATAAATGGTTTGCCAGCAGATAATTAACAGCAGAAACTCAAGGACCACAAGACTTTGCCAACAAAAACAAACTTTACCTGAATAAGGGCAAAGACCAAAAAAAGCATAAGAGAAACACTAATGGTGCAACAGAATGGCACACTAATGACCCTGTGTACTCGAGTTGAGGCTGTCCTGAACTCCAGGCCTCGCACTATGTCGTCTGATACATGTGATATTGTTGCACCTACACCTGGNGAGTTGAGGCTGTCCTGAACTCCAGGCCTCGCACTATGTCGTCTGATACATGTGATATTGTTGCACCTACACCTGAACATTTCCTGATTGGCAGGCCCCTTGTTGCTGTTCCAGAACCACGCCAAGAGGATGAAAGTGCCCTCTGGCTGCCCAGAAGATAAAAAAATGGGGTGTTATCTTGCCAACCAGTTGTGTAAAAGATGGTACAGTGATTACCTGCCACAGTTACAACCTCGTGGGAAGTGGCAAACTCCGCAACCAGGACTTTATGTGGGAGACCTAGTACTAGTNGACATTTCCTGATTGGCAGGCCCCTTGTTGCTGTTCCAGAACCACGCCAAGAGGATGAAAGTGCCCTCTGGCTGCCCAGAAGATAAAACAATGGGGTGTTATCTTGCCAACCAGTTGTGTAAAAGATGGTACAGTGAATACCTGCCACAGTTACAACCTCGTGGGAAGTGGCAAACTCCGCAACCAGGACTTTATGTGGGAGACCTAGTACTAGTGAATGAAGAGTGTGTACACCCCTGGCCCGGTGTTTAGCTAGAGTAACCAGACTGCATCCAGGGAAGGATGGAGTTGCCGGGGTGGCAGAAGTACGCACGGGAAAGGGGCAGTTAAGTCGGCCAGTACTCAAACTCTATCGTCTCCCAGTGCATTGATGTTCTACATGTGTTTTAGTGTTGTACACAGTGATCTCTGTTTTGTGCTCTATGGCTTGTGGTAAGAGACCTCATTCGGTCTTGGCAGGCAGAATATAATGCATTATATGGAAAAATAACTGTAATCATGCTTGGGCCTATAGTCATCATTTCGCCGAGGGATATACAAATAGTCCCCACTCGACAGAAGGATTAATGGACTTCAAAATGGCGTCGCGGTAAGTTCGGGTGTATCTAAAGCTCGTCGATTATTATTCTTAAAAGTGTATCCGGTGTGTTATCTAAACAGCGCACGAATGCGGTGCGTTGTCCTTTTGGTGTAATTTCATAGGCTCAGTCAGGCTTTGTTTGCATGAGGCGGAGGAATATCCTGAAAGTAGAACTTTATCAAGGCTTCAGAAAAGTTCGAAGTAACCGTGAACGGACTACAGAAATATCCCAGTGTTACAGATATTATTTGCGAGAAATTTAGCTTTTCGGAGGGGCCACGGTGGCTGAGCGGTTAGCCTGCTCGCCTCCCACCAAGGTGAGTCGGGTTCAATTCCTGGCCGGGCCACTCTCGGTCTTTCGTATGTGAGAATCGTGCCAGACGATGCCGCTGGACCGCGGGTTTTCTCGGGGATCTCCCGTTTCCCCCACCCTTTCATTCCGGTGCTGCTCCATACTCACCTCAATCACCCTCATCGGCTCTCAAGACCTCGCTGTTAACAGCCACCACATGCCTTCCAAATGCTTCCTTAAGGCCATACGTGACCCCGAGGCGTCTCAGAATGTTCACCAGAGATTCCCGAGGAGACGGACGAGTGGCAGGCAGGCGTGAAGTGAAGGAAGTGGCGGGCGGCGGAGGCTGTGTCAAGGTCACGAGGCGCCGGCCAAGACGCACGAGGAGGGCGTGCGTAGTACTCGCGCCGCGCCTGGGGAGCAGCCACGCCCCTCCAGCCCGGGGTAGAGTGCGGGCTTACAGTGTTGCCAGGTGGGGCAAATGGCATTTTGATACCACGCGCCGGAAAATTATGGTATTCTCCATACAATTATCGTACTCTAATAAAAAAGGAGCACGTCCTTCTTCTGTTATTATAATTACGTTACAGGTAAGTCCCAAACAAGATGAGCATCATTTTCATAATTTAGTTGGGGTTTTGGATTGCTTGTGGTTAGATTTTTTATCCATACATTATTTTCATGGCACACAGAGATTATTTAATTGTGCCCATTTTACAAAATTAAAATTCTAATTCCTTTCGAACATATTTATTCAAAGACTAAAAAAAAAAGGTCAATAATTTTTAAAATATTTATAACAGTAAAGTCTTATTAAACATTATGTTTGGCTACAAATTACATGTACAATATAACATAAAATATTCTCAAGCAGTTGTCATAAAAAATTATTTTTTACTTAACAAAATTATTTAAACAATACTTTCTGGTATACATGCGTAGCAGAATGAGAGAAATCCGGTACCTGGTAGCAAGAGAGGAAATCTGGTACAAATACCATAATTGTGGTACGTGTGGCAACACTGAGCGGGCATGCGCGACCCTCCCCCGTGCACGCGCACATCGATCCCCGGCCCGGCGAGGGGTCCCAGGTGAATGACCTAATATGGTGCTGGGGTGGCCAGCCAGGGGTCGGAGCGGCGCGGCGTGGCATACTTCTGTCTCGTCTGGGCTCTCCCCTCTCCTGCAGCTCTGCCCCGGGGCTTCGACTGGACCGCGTCGCGCGCGCACACGCACGCACGCACACACGCGCGCTCGCGACTCGCGCCGGAGAACATGCAACAACCGCGCTGCCTTCGTTACTTGGCCTTCGCTCTTAAAGTCCATACATAGGCGTCACCAAGACCTTTTCCAAGGGGAGGCATAGCAATTAGAAAAAGTTTCCTTCGTAGGAGTGTGAGATTTACAACCGAGTTTTACCCCTAAATACATGCAACAAATTTCCACATTTTCTAATGTGAATAAATCAGTTTTTTGTTAACAGTATANCCCACATTTTCTAATGTGAATAAATCAGTTTTTTGTTAACAGTATACAATATAAGATTAAATATAAATGCACAAACAAATATCAAATTAAATTATAGAAAACTAGGAAGAACTCAATTACTCCTCCTAGCAGGGACTTGCATTTTGAAGAAGTAACAAGAAATTGATTTGTTATAAGAATTGTTCTTTTACATTTCATAGAAAAAATAAAGNCAATTAGAAAAAGTTTCCTTCGTAGGAGTGTGAGATTTACAACCGAGTTTTACCCCTAAATACATGCAACAAATTTCCACATTTTCTAATGTGAATAAATCAGTTTTTTGTTAACAGTATACAATATAAGATTAAATATAAATGCACAAACAAATATCAAATTAAATTATAGAAAACTAGGAATAACTTAATTACTCCTCCTAGCAGGGACTTGCATTTTGAAGAAGTAACGAGAAATTGATTTGTTATAAGAATTGTCTTCTTACATTTCATAGAAAAATTTAAGTTTCCATGTGTGGGAAAGTGTCCCCCCCCCCCATGACGTACCATTCCTCCCGACGCCCAGGAGTCTATTCACAGTATCTCCACACTTCATGAAACGAACCTTTTGAAAAATCACCCCATCTACTGTATAACGTGNGGAGTCTATTCACAGTATCTCCACACTTCATGAAACGAACCTTTTGAAAAATCACCCCATCTACTGTATAACGTGTTTGGCTGTCTCCTAAAATGTCACGTATCGCAAGCATTTTATACTTCTCACAACATAAAAGTATGTTATTTTTTTCTTGGCTAACTTGAACTTTTACTTACATTTTATCTATAAATTATAATAATTAANTGTTTGGCTGTCTCCTAAAATGTCACGTATCGCAAGCATTTTATACTTCTCACAACATAAAAGTATGTTATTTTTTCTTGGTTAACTTGAACTTTTACTTACATTTTATCTATAAATTATAATAATTCACACTAATTTAAACAGAGAAAAAAATAAGTGTTTTGGTAATGCCTGGTAAGAAATAGTTCTCCTGTAAAACCTTTTNACACTAATTTAAACAGAGAAAAAAATAAGTGTTTTGGTAATGCCTGGTAAGAAATAGTTCTCCTGTAAAACCTTTTTAAATTGAGTGCGCACAAATGCGGTGCGTCGTCCCTTTCAGAGGTGTGTGGTGAACTGTTGCAAGGTAAGCTGGTGCTTGCTCAGTGCTGTACAGGAACCAGTAACCAGGGAGTGGAGCCGGGAGAAACTGAATGTATTGCGAGAGAGCGGCGAGGCACCCATTACACACGCGCTGTGATGTCAGATGCACCACTACGTTTAAAGCACAGAGCGAAACACAGAGTTTACCTTGCAACAGTTCACCACACGCCGCTGGTCTGTTTGGTGTAATCTTCTAGACTTGGTAAAGCCATGTTTGCGTGAGGCGGAAGAATAAAATAATAAATAGCACGGAAGTAGAACTTTAGTAGGGCTTCAGAAAAGTTGGAAGTAACCATGAATGTAGTATACAGACTAGTCGTCCTGCTCCACTGTCTAAGACTCTACTTCATCTCCCTNAGTTGGAAGTAACCATGAATGTAGTATACAGACTAGTCGTCCTGCTCCACTGTCTAAGACTCTACTTCATCTCCCTTTCATGGCATCCTGGTTTATGACGAGATCTCACAGGAGCCGTTCATACAGAATGTTTTTGAACAATGCCGACAAACTCTGGCAAGTTGTTCTTAAAAAATATAGCACTTAACCACACGCACCAATTTTCACTTAAGTGATTAATAGAGACCGGGAAATTTCGATGATTTATTTGGGCGACTTGCTAGACACCACAACCCATAGTGCATTTGGGACCCATTTGCTGATGCGCCAGTTTTACCCCAGACCAGGTAGCACGGGTTTCGGTGCTCTTTTTTTTGCAGGTTTGTTATTGGCTAATTTCGTTGAGGGCGTGTCTCGCAACCTGCGATCCAATTGTGAAAGAATGTCAAATGTACATGCATTTGAAGTCTAGCTTTGTCCTCAAATAATTCAAGGAAATTTCCGCCTCTCTAGCGATTATTGAGGCTCGGCTCCACCTATTATGCAGAAATTCGTCATTTTCGTGTCATAATTTCAGTTTCAGAGGTATTATTTGCAATGTTTGATTATATAAAATTTACAATTTACCTGTTGTTTAATATTTTTGTATCTAATTTTCACTGTGTGTTATTTCCTGCTTGTAGAACGACAGAAACTTATTGATAAATTATTGACTTTTTTGCAACTAGCAGATAACACATAATGAAAATTAAACATAAAAAATATTAAACAACGTGTACAATGTAAAGTTTATATATTCGTACATTGTCAGTTATTACTCTGAATTCAAAATTATGACACTAAAAAACGAATTTCTGCACAAGAGGGAAAGCCGAGCCTTAACGAGCGTACGCGCTTCCAAAAATTAAGTTTTCAAATTCGTTTAGTTGAATATATTGGGAAGACTTGCGATTAAGTAACAAGTAGTAATCTGTAGACTGAGATCTTAGTAAAAACGCTATTTGTACTTCATTAAATAAATGGGGGTTGCCATCCAATGCTTGCGCGAAACCTTCTAACACTAAGCTGTAAACGATTTGTTAGGACAAAATATGAATTAGCACGCCTAAATTGACAGAGAAGGTCGTCTTGTCGGAACACTCGAAGGTGAACCGTTTTCGAGAAATCCATGCGGACATTCCAAAACAGAAGATGAGTGGCCAAACAGGTACGAAACACACAAGACACGGGAAGGTGCTACACCACTTGCAATTTGGTTGCACGCCACGCCAGTGACGAACTGGACAAATTCACAAGTCCCGTACAATCGATATCCACATCTACGTATAACCCAGCAGTAAGGCCGTGTTTATATACTCTACGCAAGAAACGCAAACGACGCAAACAGTCATACTTGCGTATTTCAAAGCTATAGTTCATAAACTACGCGGGGCGCAAGAATGCAACGCAAGAGTTGGCCAACTTTCAACTTCTTGGGTTTTGCGCCTTCTAAATTAGCCGTGATCGATTGTAAAATTGTATTACACTCGTACCGAAGGCTGTGATTTCCAGTCAGTATTAATAATTTGCTTGTACAATGAATTCATACCTACATTTATGTGTTCAATCATAAATAAAGAGTATAATTGCGTATTAAAATATTTTAAAATATTCTAGTATCGCCGTCTTGCTGAGAAAATTTAGTAGTGTTCTTAGAAATTCTGACATTTAAAAGCTATATACCAGTAACTTCACAGAGATCAACGTTTAAAAAAAATGTCTATACAAAACAAATATGTCTGAAAAAAGAAAAAGAAAACATGTTCATTAAAAAACATCAAACACCCAAATAAATACTTAAAAGTCCAAGAAGAGAAAATAGAAATAGTGAAAGAATTTAAATATCTGGGGGAATGGATTAGTTGGAATGCAGCAGAACGCAAGGCAGTAGAATCCAGAAAAAATAAGATGGAGTTGGCCTTCCAATTGACAAGAGAGACATACAACAAGAAATCTCTTTCACGNAGTTGGAAGTAACCATGAATGTAGTATACAGACTAGTCGTCCTGCTCCACTGTCTAAGACTCTACTTCATCTCCCGTTCATGGCATCCTGGTTTATGACGAGATCTCACAGGAGCCGTTCATACAGAATGTTTTTGAACAATGCCGACAAACTCTGGCAAGTTGTTCTTAAAAAATATAGCACTTAACCACACGCACCAATTTTCACTTAAGTGATTAATAGAGACCGGAAAATTTCGATGATTTATTTGGGCGACTTGCTAGACACCACAACCCATAGTGCATTTGGGACCCATTTGCTGATGCGCCAGTTTTACCCCAGACCAGGTAGCACGGGTTTCGGTGCTCTTTTTCTTGCAGGTTTGTTATTGGCTCAATTTCGTTGAGGGCGTGTCTCGCAACCTGCGATCCAATTGTGAAAGAAAGTCAAATGTACATGCATTTGAAGTCTAGCTTTGTCCTCAAATAATTCAGGGAAATTTCCGCCTCTCTAGTGATTATTGAGGCTCGGCTCCACCTATTATGCAGAAATTCGTCATTTTCGTGTCATAATTTCAGTTTCAGAGGTATTATTTGCAATGTTTGATTATATAAAATTTACAATTTACCTGTTGTTTAATATTTTTGTATCTAATTTTCACTGTGTGTTATTTCCTGCTTGCAGAACGACAGAAACTTATTGATAAATTACTGACTTTTTTGCAACTAGCAGATAACACATAATGAAAATTAAACATAAAAATATTAAACAACGTGTAAAATGTAAAGTTCATATATTCGTACATTGTCAGTCATTACTCTGAATTCAAAATTATGTCACTAAAAAACGAATTTCTGCACAAGAGGGAAAGCCGAGCCTTAACGAACGTACGCGCTTCCAAAAATCCAGTTTTCAAATTCGTTTAGTTGAATATGCTGGAAAGTACTTGCGATTAAGTAACAGGTAGTGATCTGTAGACTGAGATCTTAGTAAAAACGCTATTGGTACTTCATTAAGTAAATGGGGGTTGCCATCCAATGCTTGCGCGAAACCTTCTAACACTAAGCTGTAAACGATTTGTTAGGACAAAATATGAATTAGCACGCCTAAATTGACAGAGAAGGTCGTCTTGTCGGAACACTCGAAGGTGAACCGTTTTCGAGAAATCCATGCGGACATTCCAAAACAGAAGATGAGTGGCCAAACAGGTACGAAACACACAAGACACGGGAAGGTGCTACACCACTTGCAATTTGGTTGCACGCCACGCCAGTGACGAACTGGACAAATTCACAAGTCCCGTACAATCGATATCCACATCTACGTATAACCCAGCAGTAAGGCCGTGTTTATATACTCAACGCAAGAAACGCAAACGACGCAAACAGTCAAACTTACGTATTTCAAAGCTATAGTTCATAAACTACGCAGGGCGCAAGAATGCAACGCAAGAGTTGGCCAACTTTCAACTTCTTGGGTTTTGCGCCTTCTAAATTAGCCGTGATCGATTGTAAAATTGTATTACACTCATACCGAAGGCTGTGATTTTCAGTCATTATTAATAATTTGCTTGTACAATGAATTCATACCTACATTTATGTGTTCAATCATAAATAAAGAGTATAATTGCGTATTAAAATATTTTTAAATATTCTAGTATCGCCGTCTTGCTGAGAAAATTTAGTAGTGTTCTTAGAAATTCTGACATTTAAAAGCTATATACCACTAACTTCACAGAGATCAACGTTTAAAAAAAATGTCTATACAAAACAAATATGTCTGAAAAAAGAAAAAAGAAAACATGTTCATTAAAAAACATCAAACACCCAAATAAATACTTAAAAGTCCAAGAAGAGAAAATAGAAATAGTGAAAGAATTTAAATATCTGGGGGAATGGATTAGTTGGAATGCAGCAGAACGCAAGGCAGTAGAATCCAGAAAAAATAAGATGGAGTTGGCCTTCCAATTGACAAGAGAGACATACAACAAGAAATCTCTTTCACGGGGGTCCAAAATTAAACATTACAAAACAGTGGTCAAGCCAGAAGCATTGTATGCAGCAGAAACTCTAACCTTGAATCGCATAGGTCAGTTGAAACAATTAAAAATAAAAGAAAGAAAATTTTTAAGAAAGATCATAGGAACAAAATTTCAGGACAATAATATAGTATACGTCAAGAATGTTTCATCGTACCCCAAAGAGGGTGAAACGAATATAATAATAAATAAAAAGCATAATGAAAATACATTTTTTGTACGTGAATGGTATTTTCATTTTACGCTGTTGGTGACTTCTTACGTCGTGCGATGTTTATAAACAATCGTAATTTTCTTGCGTTGTGTCGTTGCGTTCTTACGTTTGTTGCGTAGTTTATGAACCCAGCCTAAAGCCCANCAATCGTAATTTTCTTGCGTTGCGTCGTTGCGTTCTTACGTTTGTTGCGTAGTTTATGAACCCAGCCTAAAGCCCGAACCACATAGCTTGGATTTTGCGCGTTTGCAACGTCGCCCATAGAGGTCACCTTCAACTACTTGAGAGCATTCGTAGACAGAAAGTTTCTGCTTAGCTCGGCTGCCNAGCTTGGATTTTGCGCGTTTGCAACGTCGCCCATAGAGGTCACCTTCAACTACTTGAGAGCATTCGTAGACAGAAAGTTTCTGCTTAGCTCGGCTGTCCTCTTCGGATGTCGTGTTCAGCGTCACCAACACGCTACCTGTCGATCCGTCTCTCTCCCATCCTTTACTGGTTCGGGCATAAATTCCGCTCTTTTATGATAAAGTTTGTTCACGATAAAGTGAGCACTTTTTAAAGCCCTGCTAAAGATATACTTGTACGCACGTTCCGTATTCTTCCGCCACATGTAAAATTAACATTGCCATGGGTCTGGTCTCTTTATTGATGCGTCGGTCTCGTAAAACTGTGAAATTATTATAAAAGTAAATATTTTACCATTTTGCCAGTTTATACACATTCAAATTACAGAAAGTAAAACAAATTATTTCAGTATTCTCAAATGTTTTCCTAGTACTTTTAATTAAGCATTAAGACATGGACCTACTATCTCTTCGTCGTTACCAACATTAGAGGGCGCATGCCAAGCAGTGTGTCCGTCAAAATACATTTAGATAGGGGCAGTTACATTTTTAAAAGGTTGCTTTAAAAAATGCTTACTGTATCGTAAACAACCTCTAATTGCTTGTGTCATATATGTTAGCGATAATGCATCTGGAAAACCACATTGAAGAAATATCGCAACATAACTTGTAAAAATAAATAAGGAATATTCTTGGAAAACAACTATTTGTATAATGAATATAAATTTATTTACTCACAACAGTTACAATAATCTTACACTACGGTCATTAGTTCAAATATATGCTTTTTATCAGCTGCCACAGAACTTTCGTTCAGAAATTATGTCCTCCATTGCGATAGTCTTGAGGGTCCCCAGTCAACTTTCCCGTAACGTGGAACTGTAATTATTCGAACATCATTCGTACATAACCCGTGATTTTGGGGCACCATGATCTTGTATAGTTTCCGATTTCATCGGTCGACAGCCAATTAAAAAAAGCAAGCGTATAAGTGTATATTTTATTTATTTATAGCACTGATAATGCACACATATAAAATTATAATAAATATTTGTAAAACCATGTTCTTCTATAATACGAAACAGATTATTTTTTTTAAAATTTATAATAACGCCGATGAGAAATAATTGCTGCATTGAGTAAGACTTTGTGTAATGCACGTCAGTCATCGCTGAGCTTATTTTTTACGATAGAATGACGCAGATGTATCGTAAGGTAAGCTATTCTATAATTGCAAGGTATTTTTTTGCGTGCTATGCAAGCAAGCCCTGGGTGCGTGGGTTGGCAGGCCCGCTTCAGGTGACGTCACGCTGCAGTGAGACGGCTTTCACTCGAGTACTTTTCAGCAGTTGTGATGAATCCTTTCATTGGTTTGTAATTCATGCACTTCTGTAACTTGTATATCTTGTTCGCTTTTAACCCAGCAGTTTCGGGAACAACTACGTATTTAAAACAATCACACTCCGTTATTGTCCATAACTAATACATGTACAGTAAGGTTGGTATTGCATTGAGAAAAGCACGTCTATGTTTTAACATCGTATTAAATATTAAATTTAATACCTAAGGTTGTTAGTCACTACCTACCATTTCCAAGACTCCTCGGTAAAGTAGTTTCTGCCATAATAGCATTTGCAAATATGCACGTACCACTTTTTCCAAGAAAGTTATGATTGATAATTTCCTTAAATAAGGATATTTCGATGCCATCATGGATTCACATATATTTTTGCCATTATTATGTATTTAAGATAAATTTTAGAAAATGTGACTTTGTTATCGCATAAAACGTTATTTAGGATCTTACAGACGGTTATCATTTGACTTTCTGGAGTCATTCGCAATAGTTAATAAATAATCAATTCCCATTTATTCATCATGGCAAAAAAAATTAAGAAACTTCATTTATAATACAGTTATTCTACAATGTGAAAGAAGAAATTTCAGTAATGAATACTCAATACATTTCATGGCTACAAAACTGATAGTACCGTAATTATTTATATATNAAGAAGAAATTTCAGTAATGAATACTCAATACATTTCATGGCTACAAAACTGATAGTACCGTAATTATTTATATATTTCTAATTTTGTTCTTTTTAATAAGTTCGTAATAATATACCAAATGAAAATAACCAAAAAACTGAATTTTTGAACTCGTATGCAGTTTTCTTAAGAGGAAGGAAGATAATACGATGTGATTTCATTACATTTTTTCTATCTGTCACCAATTTGAATTCCACATTTCTGTGGCAAATATTATGTCTGCATTCTGAAGGTGTCTTCTTTTATTCGCAGTCAGTGCCATGACTTTGCTGAGTGGCAGAAGAATCCTATTTCCACTGCTGACTTATGAATGAAATCACCGAAAGATGCAATTTCGCCTTGAAGTAATCTTATTTGCCATACAATACTGCTTGTTGGTTACTGCCTGCAAAATCTTAAGGGATTGTGTTGCGCACCAAGAGGTGTCATTGCTAATCGTATATGATTGGCGGAGAATGATGTAATGTTTAGACAGTTCTGGATTATCCTTGGTTATCCTCGGGCATTGTCCAAGCGCCTCTAGACGCGGGATCCATCTAGACCCTTCCTCTTTCGGGGTGTGACCATAACTACAATTGCTGCCATGGCATCAGACAACCCGTCTATAGCCGCGATGCATGCCCTCCTTTAAACATACTAAATCAGGCCTAAGGTGTATAGGGCTTGCCCTGAGACACATTCCATTCTCCAACCTTCTTAACTACTAACATGCATGCCGGAGGGCTCGCAGAACTGTAAAGGGACTCACGCTGGGGTAGAGGGTTTTGGGGGCTCACCAGAAAAAAACATTGGGAGAGCAGACACCTCCTGGTGAGGAAGGGAGGCGTCGCACAGTATTCGATTTGACCAACCTAGCTAGACAAAAGGTATAATAACTTACGACGAAACTAATTAAAAATAATACCTACAGCAGCTTAACTAATGTGCCAAGAAACGATTCCTACCCTTGGAATAGCGACAACATACAATAGGAACGCACCCGAACCCTTTTGCCAAAGCAGGTAGAAAACTGTTCGCAGTTCGACTGTGATCGTCATCGTGTTTGCGCGTGTTGTGTGATGAAGTGTTAGATATTTAACGTTTATGCAGTGATGGAATGTTCTTCTAAAGGTATTTAATATTTTATTTATGCATTAATAATAAATAACTACAAATGAATTCTAAAGTAAGAAGATAACAACTAANGGTATTTAATATTTTATTTATGCATTAATAATAAATAACTACAAATGAATTCTAAAGTAAGAAGATAACAACTAATCTTGAGAAAATTCGGCAAAAATTCACAAGTTGTCCGACTTTGCAATGTTATATTTTTTTAGTCAAGTGTAGTCAAGGATTAACTTTTGTGTTTTTCTTATCCTTAACTATTTTTACTTATAAAAATATACCCATTCGTTGCGATTTTATGCGATTGTTTTGATTTTGTACATTTTGTCGATAGATACGTGGCCCAAGCGGAAATAATTTTTTGATGTGTGACGCTCTACTAACCCGAAGAAACGATTACAAACAATGGTTGACTTCTTGAAATCTTTCTTCATCAATCAAANTTATGCATTAATAATAAATAACTACAAATGAATTCTAAAGTAAGAAGATAACAACTAAACTTGAGAAAATTCGGCAAAAATTCACAAGTTGTCCGACTTTGCAATGTTATATTTTTTTAGTCAAGTGTAGTCATGGATTAACTTTTGTGTTTTTCTTATCCTTAACTATTTTTACTTATAAAAATATACCCATTAGTTGCGATTTTATGCGATTGTTTTGATTTTGTACATTTTGTCGATAGATACGTGGCCCAAGCGGAAATAATTTTTTGATGTGTGACGCTCTACTAACCCGAAGAAACGATTACAAATAATGGTTGACTTCTTGAAATCTTTCTTCATCAATCAAACCTTCGATGAACACCAAGAGAAGTAAATAAAAGCCCCTGCGAAAAGAGAAGGTGAAAAAATTAGGTTAAAATGGGTTCAGAAACAAAGGCGTCAAGATTTATTCTCTAGACAATACAAAGATTGGCTCGAAGAAGAAATCGTCGTTGAAGTGACGCAGCTTTCATCTAATGAAAATGTCACACCTGNCAATACAAAGATTGGCTCGAAGAAGAAATCGTCGTTGAAGTGACGCAGCTTTCATCTAATGAAAATGTCACACCTGTAGCTAGTGGAATAGGTCGTCCAAAGAAGTTATTTAAGGAAAGTTCACGAAAAACTAAATGAAGAAAAGTGAAGAGTTTGCTGAAGGATTTTTATTCTGAAGAAATAACGTTTTCTGCTGAAGTGAGTGAACGAGCCANAGAAAAGTGAAGAGTTTGCTGAAGGATTTTTATTCTGAAGAAATAACGTTTTCTGCTGAAGTGAGTGAACGAGCCGGAGGTAAACGAGACGCTGCTAATCTGATAAAAGAAATTTCTGTGGCTTCACCAAAAAGCTCCACAAGTTACGTAAAAGCAAAAAATACTATAGATGCGGGACCGAAAGTGTGACCTTTTACTCCTGATGAAACATTGGCATTTTTTGTTTACAACAATTTTACTGTCGATCAATAAAAAAAAACACTCAACAAGAGACTAGAGAAAGAGGCTGAAACTTATACCCTTCATACGATCAATTACATAAGACTAAGCAAAAGTGTTACCCTGCCGTGGGAAACATTATAGTAACTGACATATCTGCTGAGGTTAATCTTCAGGCTCTTGTAGACCACACAGCTACAAGACTATGCNGAAGTGAGTGAACGAGCCAGAGGTAAACGAGACGCTGCTAATCTGATAAAAGAAATTTCTGCGGCTTCACCAAAAAGCTCCACACGTTACGTAAAAGCAAAAAATACTATAGATGCGGGACCGAAAGTGTGACCTTTTACTCCTGATGAAACATTGGCATTTTTTGTTTACAACAATTTTACTGTCGATCAATAAAAAAAACACTCAACACGAGACTAGAGAAAGAGGCTGAAACTTATACCCTTCATACGATCAATTACATAAGACTAAGCAAAAGTGTTACCCTGCCGTGGGAAACATTATAGTAACTGACATATCTGCTGAGGTTAATCTTCAGGCTCTTGTAGACCACACAGCTACAAGACTATGCCAAGATGTACTTGGAGACGTCCTGACAAGTCTCAACAACACTTTGATTTACAAATGGGGCTGTGATGGCTCATCTGGTCACATTATGTACAAGCAAGCATTTGCAGACTCGGAATGCACAGATGAATACATGTTTATTGTATCGTTCGTACCAATACGAATTATTGGAGCTAACAGCGAAATGATATGGCAAAATCCCCGTCCATCTTCACCACGATTCTGCTGTGTTATTAAATTTATATACAAAGAAGAAACAACATCGCTGATAAAAGAAGAATGTGAAAATATGGAGAAACAAATTGAATTACTGTTGCCTAAGAAAATCACAAAATTAAACAAAGATGTCACCATTAGCCATCAATTCATTTTAACAGTGATCGATGGAAAAATATGCAATGTGTTAGCAGACAATAAATCCACACAAAAATGCTACATTTGTAAAGCTAGTGGAAAATCATTAAATTTAGTTGAGCCATCTGCTGAGCATGTCGCGGACCCAAACATGTACAAGTTTGGTATCTCCAGCCTGCATGTATACATAAGGACTATGGAATGCCTTCTCAAAATTGTCTATCGCCTAGATATTAAAGAATGGCAAGTAAGAGGCACCGAGAAAAAAGAAATTATAGAAAAAAAAAAGAAGAAATTATAAATCAATATAAGGTTGTGGGTCTCATTACANGAATGGCAAGTAAGAGGCACCGAGAAAAAAGAAATTATAGAAAAAAAAAAGAAGAAATTATAAATCAATATAAGGTGTGGGTCTCATTACAGACAAAGTAAGACCAGGAATGGGAACTAGCAACGATGGCAATACTGCTAGGTGCTTTTTTGCTAGTTCCCAAACAACTGCTGATATTACTGGTTTAGACGAAAAAATAATCTATAGATTAAACATCATATGCGAACCATTGAAACAGGTCTAGAAATAGATGCAACAAAATTTAGATTTTATTGTGTAGAGACAAGAGTCTTGTATTTTAATTTGTATGGGTGGTACATCATGCCTCCAACCCTGCAAACGATCCTTGTGTATGGTTGCATAATTGTACAAGAATCTATCATACCAATAGGCCAGATGTCCAAAAGGCCGCAAAAAAAAAAATCCGGAAAGTAATATTGGGTCACACATGCAAAAGCTCACGAGCAAGATCAAATTTAGATTTAATCAAATATATGATGATCTCTTCTGACCTATTTATAACGTTATTAAGAAAATTACCCAAAAAACAACAGAGCGAATATAACAAAGACATATATTCCTTACTAAAATATAAATTAAACATTATGTATATACAAAGTTATGTTTTTTTAACGTTAATCGCCAAATAAATGGGTGTAGTACAGTGAATGTCATTTTATTTTACTATTTAAAACATTTTAGAACCAGGACCAGTAACAAGACTTTTGTCCCTCTAGATAGGTCAAATCGAATACTGTGCGTCGTCGTCGAGCAGACTTTGCAGGTCGACACTGTCAGCGAGAAGTTGCACTTCATGTTATCATGATAGATGCCATCCTATGTTGTGGGGAACAAGATGCTACTAGAGTTGAAATATGAATGCAGGGATTTTTAACTTTTTCTGAAAATAATCGGCACTTGGTCGTGCAGAGAGGAGTTACCTTTAGGTAAGAGCTAAAGTGGGAATGACTCATACGCTCTTGGGTAGGAAGGAAGTCGTGGGCCCATTCTATAATGAGTGATCTCTCCGAATAGTAGTGTCAGGGCAGTTCTGGGACACGAAGAAAGTTTTGCAATGTAGAATTACTGAGACGATAGGCTTTTTGGAGTTGAATAGATGTGTGTGAGAGCTGTGAATCGATCGAGTAATATTAGCATCGCAAGGTGTTTGGTGGGAAGAGTATCTCCGGCTCTGTGCTGATTAGTGAGTGTGGCCCATTAGTGAATCACTACCGACAACCGAAGGTGTCAGGTAAGGGGAGTACCCTCGGCTCCAAGACTGATGAGATGCTGAGANAGATGCTACTAGAGTTGAAATATAAATGCAGGGATTTTTAACTTTTTCTGAAAATAATCGGCACTTGGTCGTGCACAGAGGAGTTACCTTTAGGTAAGAGCTAAAGTGGGAATGACTCATACGCTCTTAGGTAGGAAGGAATTCGTGGGCCCATTCTATAATGAGTGATCTCTCCGAATAGTAGTGTCAGGGCAGTTCTGGGACACGAAGAAAGTTTTGCAATGTAGAATTACTGAGACGACAGGCTTTTTGGAGTTGAATAGATGTGTGTGAGAGCTGTGAATCGATCGAGTAATATTAGCATCGCAAGGTGTTTGGTGGGAAGAGTATCTCCGGCTCTGTGCTGATTAGTGAGTGTGGCCCATCAGTGAATCACTACCGACAACCGAAGGTGTCAGGTAAGGGGAGTACCCTCGGCTCCAAGGCTGATGAGATGCTGAGATCAAGGGGATATGCGAAGGATGAGATAAAATGAAGGACCGAGCTTTAAGTGTATGTTTCTCTAGGGAACCTCCCGTCTAGGGTCTGCGCAATCTTATGAAATGATAAACGTAAAATATATTGTGCACTGTAAGTCCACCATTGGGCTGACGGGGTTCTTTGGACAAAGAGGGCCGGAAAGGGTGGTCACACGAAATGACGACTTACATGAGTAGAGCATGCACTTATTTAATACTCTCGCCAGTCCACTATAGAACATCGTATCCGTCTCACTACATAACTACTTTAGCTGCGAACACAACTGTCTTCAGTCCTGGCTCGACACACACTGACCACTGTCCTTGGCCTCTCGGCAGGTAAAACTCAGAGTGGTCACTTTCTCCCCAGTGCGCCCCTGCGGGAACAAGAGCCCGAATCCTCCACTAGTCTGGGCATAATTCCATGCCACAGGTTCGCACACTGCATTGGCCAAGAAGCCAGTGTTCCAACACAACTTTGGCCCGTGCAGATAAAATATTTTTTGTATACACTTTACGAGAAGCACTTTTAGTATTTTCATAATATTTTATACCTGTTGAANTGCGAACACAACTGTCTTCAGTCCTGGCTCGACACACACTGACCACTGTCCTTGGCCTCTCGGCAGGTAAAACTCCGAGTGGTCACTTTCTCCCCAGTGCGCCCCTGCGGGAACAAGAGCCCGAATCCTCCACTAGTCTGGGCATAATTCCATGCCACAGGTTCTCACACTGCATTGGCCAAGAAGCCAGTGTTCCAACACAACTTTGGCCCTTGCAGATAAAATATTTTTTGTATACACTTTACGAGAAGCACTTTTAGTATTTTCATAATATTTTATACCTGTTGAANTGCAGATAAAATATTTTTTGTATACACTTTACGAGAAGCACTTTTAGTATTTTCATAATATTTTATACCTGTTGAAATGTTAGCTAAATTGTTTTTATGTTTTTTGTAATCAAAGTTGACTGGCATTTCGGAAGAAAAAAATTTCAAGCCACAATCATACAAGAAAAAGTTATAGAATTATTTGCTTTTTACACTCTTCCCAACCTGGGAAGGCTTATATTTTGTCAAATGTATTTTTCTGCCTCTGTGTTTGGTTTTTAGAATTAACACTTTCCATATCTTCTGTTTCCCAGATTTCCTGTGGGGTGGTATCTTGCTGAGGTTAAGATGGAAAGTTGTTGTGGATGNTTCCATATCTTCTGTTTCCCAGATTTCCTGTGGGGTGGTATCTTGCTGAGGTTAAGATGGAAAGTTGTTGTGGATGTTGAGGTGGGGAGAATCTGCCACAACAAAATGAGAAATACAGTTTAATCCACTATAGCTTCACCGGGTTGAATATTTAATTGTGTTGCAGATGTAGTTTGCAAGAATTCATCAACAGCAAGAGCGTGTGTAAGTATTCNCCGGGTTGAATATTTAATTGTGTTGCAGATGTAGTTTGCAAGAATTCATCAACAGCAAGAGCGTGTGTAAGTATTCGAAAATCCTGGTGTACTGCCTCCTATTCACTTGGGGTAACCCTGTGGGATTCAAAAATTTCACTGTGAAGACACATTGGCCCAACTGCCAATTTAATCCTGTGCCTCGGAGGTATCGAGGATTTTTGTCTTGTTGGGAGCTCTATTGGACCCTGCAGTGGTGCTCAGATTTACTAAGGACTCAAGGGTAGTTCTGATCCCTCCTCCCTCCTTCAGTCTGAAACGNACCCTGCAGTGGTGCTCAGATTTACTAAGGACTCAAGGGTAGTTCTGATCCCTCCTCCCTCCTTCAGTCTGAAACTGCTCCATCACCCTCCTCCTGCCCCTCTCTCGGATAGGACTACCGGCCCTGCTGAGCACAAGCCTCCTCTCAGTTCACTCTGTTAGCCTACTGTAGACAGAAACGACATGCCCAGTTGTGCTAAGTTGATTTATTCATTATCACGTATATTCTTCCTCTAAAGGTTCCAAATATGTGTATTTGACACCCACATCGGCTTACACATACCTCACCAGTTTACTTCATTTGTAGACCACAGACATATGTTCTGTAGACCTCTGTTAAGATATGCTTGCCAATCTACACCAGCCCAAATAAAGTATTTTGAGTGTTGCTCATCTGCCATGCGCAATCATTTCATGGTTTTGAAATTAATGCTTGAATTTCTCAAAAATGGTGGGATTTGGGGTAATAACACATTGTGAACTTTTTCGTTAATTTTAACATGCTGATTAATTATCTGTCATTTCAAAACCAATTTAGCTACAGAATCACGAAATTATATTTAACATAACGTGCACAACTCCTATTTCTTCTGTAGCAACTTTTATTGATGACGGCAATTACAGTGGTTGTAGATATCCGTTAAATTACACCACATTATCCTGAAGATAATTGTTATATTTCGATTAAACTTGCATTTTTAACTCTAACCGCCCTTAAGTTAACCATTGGTCACGTACATGTTATAAAATAAATTTTTCGTAGGAATATACATATGGAGTTTGTTGGTCGAATACAGACTCATTCTGTACATATACACTGCTGGACGATGAGAATAGCACACTACGAAGAAACTGCGTGACAACCACGAAACGATGTACATAGCGAGTGTATGTGCTGGGGTACACGTGATCCCATTTTGGTATGTTTACATTTGAGCGCACATCCGGCAGTGGCGCTGCAAGCACCAACCAGCAGTCGTAAACACTGGTGTGTAGTCGAAGTTGCATTCATGCGAGATACACCAAGCAATTCCACGCAAGTGTACAGAGTGAAGAAGAATGCAGGGAAGACAGCCAAGACGTCGCTTTACACAACTGACGGACTTCGAGAGAGGACTCATAATCGTGATGAAAACTGCAGGATTGTCGTACCGAAATGTCATGGTATGACAAACCCGTTTCCCAGAGACCGATCATTCTGCCCTGTTCAAACTCACATGCTGATATGGCACCCTTTGACATCGACGAGGCACACTGGCACTTGCTTTCACTTCGTTTGACGGCTCTTCACTGACTAAGCTTGGCATAACATGGACCTTTCCAGTAACACAAGAGAGGGTGCTGCTGGGTCTACGTGCACACCATCTCTCAGTAATCGTAATCACTTATTGCTGGTACTTTTCAAAACTTCCTCCGAGCTTGGATTCATTCGGGTCATTCTTTTTGGTTGAAGCAATTTTCACAAACAATAATCTATATCAACAGGCAAAGACAAGAGACCTCTTGTTGTAAAGTGAACAGTGAAAAGTCTATGACCGATTTGTTGTGTATTTTTTTATGTTTTTGTCTATATACATGATGTAGCTCTATAGTTGGTATTTATTAAATTGTTCTTAAAACATTCATAGTGACTATTTATTACACACAATGCTTACGTCCATAGTGTGTGAAACAAAATTATAATTAATCCACATACTGACAGCATTANCTATTTATTACACACAATGCTTACGTCCATAGTGTGTGAAACAAAATTATAATTAATCCACATACTGACAGCATTAAGTAAGTAGAGAAAACTCTGCGCACTGGCAAAAAACTGCGTACAGCTTCCTACACTCTCTTCGCTTAGCCAAAAATGGAAATGTTTGAGTCAGATAGGGAAGGAAAAATGTCCAGGGAAGTGTTTCGTGTCGCGATTAAAATGTCAACATTTTGGCGAAGGAATGCCAATGTCTGGTTTATTAAAATGGAGTCTCANTGTTTCGTGTCGCGATTAAAATGTCAACATTTTGGCGAAGGAATGCCAATGTCTGGTTTATTAAAATGGAGTCTCAATTCGTAACAAATAATATAACCAACGAAGTTACGAAATACCACTATGTTGTGAGGTGTACCATGTTCACAAGCTCCTTTGTGCTCACTCTGACTACCGCAGTCGTGTCTACTATACCAGACACACCACACCGACGGGCTTGTGGGCACGAGTGAGAGTGTGCATAATAGCATCAATGTAATTGCATCAGTNCTACAGAATCACGAAATTATATTTAACATAACGTGCACAACTCCTATTTCTTCTGTAGCAACTTTTATTGATGACGGCAATTACAGTGGTTGTAGATATCCGTTAAATTACACATTATCCTGAAGATAATTGTTATATTTCGATTAAACTTGCATTTTTAACTCCAACCGCCCTTAAGTTAACCATTGGTCACGTACATGTTATAAAATAAATTTTTCGTAGGAATATACATATGGAGTTTGTCGGTCGAATACAGACTCATTCTGTACATATACACTGCTGGACGATGAGAATAGCACACTACGAAGAAACCGTGTGACAACCACGAAACGATGTACATAGCGAGTGTATGTGCTGGGGTACACGTGATCCCATTTTGGTATGTTTACATTTGACCGCACATCCGGCAGTGGCGCTGCAAGCACCAACCAGCAGTCGTAAACACTGGTGTGTAGTCGAAGTTGCATTCATGCGAGATACACCAAGCAATTCCACGCAAGTGTACAGAGTGAAGAAGAATGCAGGGAAGACAGCCAAGACGTCGCTTTACACAACTGACGGACTTCGAGAGAGGACTCATAATCGTGATGAAAACTGCAGGATTGTCGTACCGAAATGTCATGGTATGACAAACCCGTTTCCCAGAGACCGATCATTCTGCCCTGTTCAAACTCACATGCTGATATGGCACCCTTTGACATCGACGAGGCACACTGGCACTTGCTTTCACTTCGTTTGACGGCTCTTCACTGACTAAGCTTGGCATAACATGGACCTTTCCAGTAACAGAAGAGAGGGTGCTGCTGGGTCTACGTGCACACCATCTCTCAGTAATCGTAATCACTTATTGCTGGTACTTTTCAAAACTTCCTCCGAGCTTGGATTCATTCGGGTCATTCTTTTTGGTTGAAGCAATTTTCACAAACAATAATCTATATCAACAGGCAAAGACAAGAGACCTCTTGTTGTAAAGTGAACAGTAAACAGTCTATGACCGATTTGTTGTGTATTTTTTTATGTTTTTGTCTATATACATGATGTAGCTCTATAGTTGGTATTTATTAAATTGTTCTTAAAACATTCATAGTGGCTATTTATTACACACAATGCTTACGTCCATAGTGTGTGAAACAAAATTATAATTAATCCACATACTGACAGCATTAAGTAAGTAGAGAAAACTCTGCGCACTGGCAAAAAACTGCGTACAGCTTCCTACACTCTCTTCGCTTAGCCAAAAATGGAAATGTTTGAGTCAGATAGGGAAGGAAAAATGTCCAGGGAAGTGTTTCGTGTCGCGATTAAAATGTCAACATTTTGGCGAAGGAATGCCAATGTCTGGTTTATTAAAATGGAGTCTCAATTCGTAACAAATAATATAACCAACGAAGTTACGAAATACCACTATGTTGTGAGGTGTACCATGTTCACGAGCTCCTTTGTGCTCACTCTGACTACCGCAGTCGTGTCTACTACACCAGACACACCACACCGACGGGCTTGTGGGCACGAGTGAGAGTGTGCATAATAGCATCAATGTAATTGCATCAGTGTTTCTAAGTTATTCAGTGTTATTAATAGCATCAGTGTATTGCATCAGAGTATTTATTCAGTGTTATTTATTCAGTGTATAATTAAAATCATAATTGTCATCATGGAAGACAGTTGACACAGCCANTTATAATTAAAATCATAATTTTCATCATGGAAGACAGTTGACACAGCCACAGCCAGGGACATTTGATATTGTACACTTGCCAATACTGTGGCTAGTACAATGGAAACATTTAGAGTTCATATAATCATTTTTATTGTGAATTTGTATAAGGAAAAATTATGTTGTCTTAGGTTAATTTAACTGATGTCACTTTCATCTCATAATCATTTTTAGTGTATATTGTGCTTCATCCTTTCGCCGCTGGGCGTCGGCTGCACTCAGGTAGCGGAAGCCAGCCCCATGCTTCCTCCCAGTTCTCTTCAGCACTTGAACGCATCAAGACATGTAAGTCTCTCGCTCCGCAAAGGCCCTCGGTGCCGACATCTTAAGCTGAACTCATATTCACGGCTATAGACTTCACTTAATGAACCAGATTATTTATTTTATTTGTTATAGCGCCGAGGGGAGAGCAACCTTATTCTCATCGGAGAGTTAAGTGCAGTCGCGTTTCACATTGTAAAGCCATGTGGTCGCTTGCAGTTCCGAGCCGTTAAGGCCACATGTTTTGTACTAAAGTTGTGTGTGTTCATTAAGGAGTCGCAAGGAATAAATAACTCCACAANCTCCCAGTTCTCTTCAGCACTTGAACGCATCAAGACATGTAAGTCTCTCGCTCCGCAAAGGCCCTCGGTGCCGACTTCTTAAGCTGAACTCATATTCACGGCTATAGACTTCACTTAATGAACCAGATTATTTATTTTATTTGTTATAGCGCCGAGGGGAGAGCAACCTTATTCTCATCGGAGAGTTAAGTGCAGTCGCGTTTCACATTGTAAAGCCATGTGGTCGCTCGCAGTTCCGAGCCGTTAAGGCCACATGTTTTGTACTAAAGTTGTGTGTGTTCATTAAGGAGTCGCAAGGAATAAATAACTCCACAAGCATCATAAGTGTTTCATTTGTAATTTAATTAAGGCGTGCGAGGCGGCCTACAGCCTCGCCATCGTGTGTGGCAGAGTCTTAAACAGAGTCCCCTAGGCTGTCGACCGAAACGATCCTCATTTCATCAGCTCACTGCAGAGCTATGGCGCCGGGCACATATTTTATACATCATCAGCTCTGGTAACACAGCGCATCAAGTTGGCTTTCCCAACTAGGGACGGGAATTTCACCGAGCCAGTGCTTGACCACATCAAAATGTTGAATTCCCTAACCATTTCCGAAATGGAATGTCCCATGCATCTAGCTCCAACTACCATCCCGCGTTCAAAGTCTGTTAATTCCCATCGTGCGGCCATAATCACGTCAGAAACCTTTTTGCGTGAATCAATTGACTACTAATGAAAGCCCAACCAATGCACTGCCCATTTATAAATTTTGTACGCGATACTACTGCCATCTGTATATTTGCATTTTGCTATCCCATAACTTTTGTCACCTCTGTGTATAATATGGATGTCGATCAGGTGTGCCACCATACGAAAAACTAAATTATGTTACATTTCGAGCCGATAGGGGTGACATCGTATCTAGACTGGTCCAAGTATGAGATCCACCATTTGCACAGCAGCTGCACGTTCTTCTGTCCACAGGCCCAGTCAGGTTCTGGCCTGTCACAGACGTGACGATACGATTCGCCATACATTTGAAAGAGTTTGCGAAGCGAAGGACATCCATACTCAGCCTGCATGTCGATAATTTCTACTTCAAATTTAAACATATCGCTCAGTCATTTTTTCTGCTGAGGTCCTGCTATGTAAATCGGGGCCTTCGGGTATTGCATCAGCAAGTCGCGAAGAATCTGATGGTACAGAATCTTGCCTTCGTCCCTATTTCAGTCCATGGTAGTACTTGGTTAACCATTTGTTTGTTTTCTTGCTCTTCTCATCCAATAATCCCCAATGGTATGGAGGTTGGAACTTGCGAACTCGTGTCTTACTATCATCCTCACAAATCACTGCGAACTCCTTTGACACAAATTTATTTGGCTGTGGAAACTATGTAGTTTGCAATACATATTGAAGTGGACATTGCTCGAAGGCGGATAAACAGTTATAATGTGTGAACAGTTATGTTTATACATTCTCTGCTACACTCACGTAAGTACTTTGATAGTCTTGTCTCTGCAATTGTACGATACAAGCAGGTCGTAAAGTATCAAGCAGAAAGCATATGTGTGTGCAGGAATATTTCCAGGAGTCGTGAATTCGATCCTACTGTCGATTACATTGGAAGAAATACACCCGTCCTGTTTACTTACATCGAAAACCATTAGTGGTGCTATATTCCTGAATGTGATAGTGCTCAGTATCATGCCCATAATATGCATTTTGGAATTGAGCATACATTTGATATGCGAGAAGGTACTGTCTATTTTCAAAGTTCATGTTCATGTCAACATATGGATAGCTTTCGCTATTCAAAAATATTTTCACACTTTCCATTTTACACATATCAAACTGTGAATGACTCATTTTCGCATTGTGCTGATGTTCAGTCTGTAGCCCAATGATGATGTACCTCAGTTTCTCAGAAGCAAAGCTGGACTTCAGCATCTAGTTAATGCATTGGCTTGCTGGCAATCCAGGGTATGTCTCGAGACTCCACGACCTGAAATCCACATCGATGTTTTTTCTCTCTTCCACATTCTTCAGTATCTTGATACATTCAGCAGTGCTCAATTGCACATGAGGCAGCATCCATTCGATATACTGTAGCTTCAGTTCCACTGTCTCCAGGTCTTCTTCTGTACCCACGATGGTGTCGACATGCACATTGTCTAGAAGTAGCATTAGATCCTCTTCGTATTGAATATAATATGGTTGTAANCCACGATGGTGTCGACATGCACATTGTCTAGAAGTAGCATTAGATCCTCTTCGTATTGAATATAATATGGTTGTAGTCTTCGGTGAATTCCAATAGCATGGACAGTGGGATGCACACTTCGAACATGCCTCCAGAGTATATTGGAACTCTGTAATCATCTTCAATTCACCAGTTTGACATCTTGGTCGCAGACAGCTCATTCAGCATGAGCGACAGGTAATTTTTGATCGACGAGGTTATGCCCAAATCTCGTGACTGGTTCACCTCGACACCATTGAAAAAATATGTGANAGGTAATTTTTGATCGACGAGGTTATGCCCAAATCTCGTGACTGGTTCACCTCGACACCATTGAAAAAATATGTGATGTGATCGATCAGGTGAAGAATTCCATTGTTCGAAATTTTCTTTGAAGCTGGGTAGGTTACAACTTCTTTTCTCAGAGTCCCCCTAATTCGCAGGAAAGACTAGCAAGGAAGAGTGCAGATATATTGGTGTTGGATCACAATCAGAATATCCGATGGTAGTGTTTAGGGTCCAATCAGGAAAGGCTGGTATACATGAAGTTCCACCTTCGTCATTCTGTCTTCAAAAATGACTGGCTCTTCAATGTTTAGGTAATCTTCCATGACGATCGACTACCAAGCCGAGACTGCATGTTAACACCTCGGTTNACTGGCTCTTCAATGTTTAGGTAATCTTCCATGACGATCGACTACCAAGCCGAGACTGCATGTTAACACCTCGGTTACCTGTGGCGTAATGATTGCAGGTTTTGCACGATACTATTTTTTATTGCTTCTGGTAGTCGAAAATCTAATTCCCATTTTCTCAAATGCAGGCATAGGGCGATTTCTTCGTTTCGAAAGTTCACCAACTCTCTGTGTTGGTCAATGACTGTAACAACCACTTCTNCAGGCATAGGGCGATTTCTTCGTTTCGAAAGTTCACCAACTCTCTGTGTTGGTCAATGACTGTAACAACCACTTCTTGTGCTCTCTTTGCGACAACAAGAACATAAATAATGCTTTATGGTGCCACGACCAGTTTAAAACCTAGAGGGACCATAGGGGAAAACTCGTGCAACATATTAACAGTCAAGATGTTTATGGGTTGCGACTATTCGTGGGTTTTGCCAGCTTCGTATATGTGTGATTTGAACCCCATCATCGTTCCTATGGAATCCAATTACGTAAAGTTGCTATTTTCGCTACATCTTATAACACACTTCAGAGTTTTGGATGTCAATGTAGTTCGAATGTTGTGTTGGGGTACAGCGAATCTTCAATGTACCTTGCAATGTCATCTAGTTCATAAGAACCTAAGGGCAGCGACACCTCATGGGAGACATTACCACTTTTCATGTGGTACAGCTTGCAGTTTTATACATCGATGTTTAGTATGGCATTGTAGGTTTGAAAATCAACCAGGCCGATGCACCATTCCCCTTCAGGTCGAGTGGCGGGAAGTGTACTATACGCAGCTCGGAGTTATGCCCCATCAAGGCAAGCGTTATTGACATGACTGATGGTTTCCTGTCGATGTATAGCCATTTTATTCAATTACTTGTACGAACGAACAAGGAAGCGAATATACAAATGTCCGCAATTCCATGTGTNTGTATAGCCATTTTATTCAATTACTTGTACGAACGAACAAGGAAGCGAATATACAAATGTCCGCAATTCCATGTGTTCGGCATCTGCTCCATCTTATAGTTGTAAGTCTGCTTCGTTTATTTCAGGTACCATCACAGTTAAGGCGAATTATGCAAATGACCGAAACTGTCATAACAGAGTCTGTATATTTTCCACATTTCAAATAAGTTACCCAGTGAATNGAATTATGCAAATGACCGAAACTGTCATAACAGAGTCTGTATATTTTCCACATTTCAAATAAGTTACCCAGTGAATACCGTGCCCTGCTGTGGTGTCCAAGTTGGTTACAGCACGTTCTTCTCTCTTGGGCTAAGGGGGCAAAGCATCTTTAATAAACACTCCCCTATAATTAGGTACCTGTAATTTGTGCGCGAAAAGTTACAAATCCATATTCGTGAGCGGTCGTTTTGGTAGAGATTTCATTAACGCCTCTTTGTGCCTTTGGGCCTAGAACAACTACTTCTATTAGTTCGATGCTGTGTTAATGGCTCGGACGATACCATTTGTGGCTCTGATTAGGCCTCCGAGAGCCCTGAGTGCAGGCAAAAGAAATGGAAAATCCGCCGGTAGAAGTTTTCTTGGTCTTGCATGCTTTTCTTCCCTTTGTCACAACTTTTAGTTTTACTTGCTCCTTCCTGTTGCTCTTTGTGACCATACCCATCTTCACCTTGACTTTCACCAAGTTGGAAACATTGAACATAGCAATTTTTTCTCCGAAGATATTCGTATTCCGTCAGCCCTTTGCCCAATTATCTTGTCTGCCTGGTGCCATGCTTGTAGATCCTTTTTCAGGGAGTAAGCGATGTCGTGTTTCTTGCATGCCTCGACCTGTGTCGCCGTATGCGAGCCATTTAGCCATATTCGCTCCCAGCCCATAGAACTTGTAACCGAGAATGTGCAGCTCGCATGGTATATTGTTGATCAGTACATCGGTAACTCCTTTTCCAAAGTTTTTCTTACCTCTTGAGACATTGTGGTTAACTGAGCGCGAAAAGTACAAATATGCCCTTTTTATACTTTTTTTGAGTCTGTATCATTTTAGACTTGGAACAGTGGTGTTGTACACGAGTCTGGTGAGAGTGGTGTTAGCAGTTTATGAGTTAGATAAGTTATTTAGTGTAATGCCGACAGTAAATTACAATGCCAAATTATGGGTTGTAAGAGGTTATAAGAAATTCCATTCTGAACAGTTTGATACCAACATTGAAAAAGTTCTTGAGAGAAATTTTCTAGACAACTTTTTTTTTGCAGGGAACCCTTAATGATTTTTGGCATTTTTTGATTTCTCTTAAAACTTTCTCACCTATTCGGATTCTTAACCATCTCATATCGTAGATAATTTAAAGGGGAATCCGATGGTATGTCGATCATTAAAATAGGATACATTTTTTGCAAGAGATAAGGGTTTAAAGTTCACTGAAAGTGCCCTCCGGGAACTCATTATTTAGTTTTCCTTTTCTCGTGTTTTAATTTGGCCTGACTGTTCCATAAAGTTATCATCTCCTTTGTCGCTTCTGTGGTAAAGTGTTTACAGCGTTATGAAATTTGCATCGACATGAATCAAACCACCTGCAGGATGAAAAATTCAAGTATGACATTTTAGTGCAAACTTTATCAACGTCAGCATTCTAAAATTTGTAGCACTGATTATGTGCAAACACGATCATCTCATAATTTCCAATCTCTGCATTCTTCACAATCACTCCACAGTCAGCACCATATGCTCCGCAGTGGCTCCACAATAGCTTCGTAATCGCTCCGCAATTGCTCCACCTGCTCCGCAATATAGTTGTGGTAACATACAAATCGTGAATCAAGATGTTACGCTACCCATACACATCACTTCTTAGGATGAAGCCATCTCTCACGAATCACGACATGGAAGTCTATTACAGAATCAAATTGCGGCAAGATGCACATGCTCCTAAGTTTGCTGGAAGAAGAGAACAGTCTTTGGTTCGAAAATGTGAACCGATATTCGAAATCATTACAACAACCAAAATATCAATGCCTCGCCAAAATTCTACGGGCCTTGGATAGTGAGAGTTATTTACCACGCAGTGATAACGAAGCCGCCGTGCCACAGAACGATGCTTTGCCAGATTCTGTAATTATTTTTTATGATGTTACCTACGAAAAACAAACCTGTATTCAACTGTACTTCAGCATGGGATGGCATACGAATGTGGACTGCATTTACCTCGGTCAGACTTATTCGCACAGCTGCTCCATGACAATGCGAACAGAAAAATTACCGACAGATTGAAAGTGACATCTGCGCAAAATGAAAATAAACTGAAAAACCTGGAAGGATATATGAAATATACATTCACTGCCACAATTTTCCCGCATCGCCATGAAAATGGATGTTCAAAAACACAACAGGGACGTTTTGCATGTTTGCAGCGAGCACTTGGACAAGGTCGAAAGTCTTTCGTCTGAGACTCACAAATAAACCTATTGGATAGAGCAAGAGTAACCATTTTTATTCAGTGCAATGTCAGACATTTCTAGCGACCCGAATTGCGCGATACAATCTGTTCGCTCAAAGTTTTGATTACCAAGACAGTCAGACTTTCACACGATCTTATAAATGAAGAAATTTTTAAGCCCATTACTTGCTGCATCGATGTACTCAAAGAGGACGATGGAACGAACACCCGTAGTCATGAAGATCGCAATCGACGATACTGCTAAGTCTATGAAGAATCGGAAACATGACGACATACAAACAGATCGAATCGATGGATCAGATTTAGATTTACCACACAAGAAAAAATTATGAAAGAGGGCCCTCAAAGTCAATGCTCTGGTTCGCTGATACCTATGATAGTACACATCTCATAATAATGATACGACATTCAGTGTATACAGATATAATGATAAATGGTTCCTCGGTGCTGGTGAAATAGAGTTTCCTCCAGAGGGGTAATTTAAGTAGGTGATTACAAGATGCATGGAACCCCTGGGATTTACGAATTTATATTTCGCAAGGAGCACATGTAGTTTACAGAATCCGACCTGCTGGAATACAAGATGTTGCTCGAACTCACACATGCACTTTACGATGATAACAATCCCGAGACCGGTATTTATGACGTAGATAACGAGTAAAATCGACATTCTGACAGACTTCTTCAGCAGATTAGCACTGAAAAGTGGCGAAGTTATGAAGAAAATAGACGACGACCAGAACACCGACTACATATTCTGGGACGACACGAATGAGCTGGTCGATAGGTTGCAACTACTACTCGCTTCGCATAGGGTTGGAAATTACTCCCACACTAACGAGATTATTTCAATCATCGAAGAACTGAAGGGGGGTGGCTACATACAAGGGTTCGATTGGGAATCGTCAATTAACTATATACTGAGGCCAGGTCGCATCTACAATTGTCTCAAGGTCGTGGTATGTGGGATCAGCGATCTATTTCAAGCCGACCTCGTGGGAACGACACTATATGCTCCGGTCAACAAGTGCTATAAATACATGTTGACTGTCATTGATACATATAGCAAATTCACCAAGGCCAGGCCTGTCAAGTCGAAGAATGCATTCTATGTCACCGTGGCCATGGAGGATGTATTGCGCGAAGGATGCATTTCGACTAATCTACAAACCGACCAGGGCAAGGAATTCAACAATGCGAAGTTTAAGGCCTTGATGCAGAAACCAAATTAATTACTATTCCACGTTCTCTGAGCTCAGGGCCAGCATTTTCTAGAGGTTCAACAGGACTCTGAACGGCAAGATGTAGAGGCATTTCGCTGCGAATGGCAACTACAAGTGGTTGGATATACCGTACTCCCATAACGTGTAGTATGCAAATAAAACTCTACAGTGCACTCTACAACTCGCATGAAGCCTGAAGATGTGAAAGACAACTCCTTGCTTCGAACTGTGTACACTATTCTGAAGAGGAAGGATCNAACCAAATTAATTACTATTCCACGTTCTCTGAGCTCAGGGCCAGCATTTTCTAGAGGTTCAACAGGACTCTGAACGGCAAGATGTAGAGGCATTTCGCTGCGAATGGCAACTACAAGTGGTTGGATATACCGTACTCCCATAACGTGTAGTATGCAAATAAAACTCTACAGTGCACTCTACCACTCGCATGAAGCCTGAAGATGTGAAAGACAACTCCTTGCTTCGAACTGTGTACACTATTCTGAAGAGGAAGGATCCTCGCAGGTCTAGAGCCAAGGTTGGTAAGATGGTGCGCATCTTTGCGCGAACGGACAGAAAGGCATAATATCGAGAAAGGGTTTACAGCGAATTGGAGCCCCGAACTCTTTCGTGTGCGACCTATCTGAGGACCTATTTTCTCAAGGATCTGAATAATGTTCCCATCCACGCAAGTTTCTGCACAGAGAAGATCCAGCCTGCGAAGTTTCCAGATGTGTATTTGATCGAGAAGATGCTGAAACGAGGCTATGGATGGTCGTATGTCAAGTGGATTATTTTGGGTTCAATGTCATGCAAGGTCATGGACACAGGGTCAAGGTAAAGGTCATGGGTCAAGGTTGAGGATGCCCAGACCCAACATGATAGCCTGTTGACATCACAACATGGTAGCCAGCAAGCACCTGTACCGGGCGCTGTTGCCCCCGACTTCCCATAATCATATTACTGTTCTCAAATCTCAGCAGAAAACTGGGCATCCATGACATCAAGACAATGGTGTACCACTCAGCGGCTAACAGGAATTTCGAACGATGGCTCAGACAACTTAATTCTGCCTTGAAGGCTCACCCAATGGAAGATTGGGTAACAAAACTCCTCCTGGTTCTCATGGGTCTCAGATAATATGTCATCCATCAGAACAACAGTACTCCAGCAGAACTGATGTTTGTTGAGCCTATGTCTACCCGCCGACCTCGTCTGCGAAACAAAGACACAACTGGATGTTCTTCACCTTTTTGTCCAATATCAAGGAATACGCGAGGGCGCTCCGATCAGTTCTGCCAGAACACCTCTCACTTAACAAAATATTTGTGCATCCTGAACTTATGGCATCACCGTTTGTATTTATCCGCCATGATGCCATAAATGAGCCTTTCCAGCCAGTCTATGATGGTCCTTTTCATGTAATGTCATGGACGGACAAGCAGTTCACTGTCGCGACTCAACTGGGGAACAGACTATTTTCATTGACACACTGAAACCTGCCTTTCTTCTGTAGAACCTCCCACCAATATCTGCTACGCCTATGGTAAACCCTGCCCGGTTGCATATGGCAGTTTCCACACAGCCTTCAGTACAGTGGAACCCACCATCGCCAACCCAGCAGTGCACCCATTTAGGATGCATGATACACCCCTCCCCCCAGTCATGGGACTTCTTGACTCTTTCACTAGGGGAGTGGGTGGGTAATGTGGCACTACTGACAATACTCCGGATCGATATTATATATATATATATATATATATATATATACAGACAAAGACAACAGAAGGGACCTCTTGATGTACAGTCTAGAGTCATTCCGTGGCACAATATTGACAACATGTATTTTTGTGTGTAGGATTTTTTTTTAATACGAGAGTACAAATGATTTCAAATAATTTATTTTTACTATCATGCATTTTTAGAATACATAAATCATATCATTAGCCTCTAGTCTTGAACATCATGTCTGCAGGATTCGAAATGCATGTCGCGAGGGGGTGCCAGTGCTGATGATGAAATTCGCCACCTTACCTTTTACTTCAATTTAAGGGGGTTGACTGGTGGATTTCCCCGGTGCCATAATGCAGAACATGAGTTAAATGAGGGTCGTTCGGTCGATGACATGTGGGTCCCTGCAGTCCTCAGAAGATCTATGATACTTGTAGAAGTAGCTGGAGCATGCAATTCAGATTGCCTACCTTATTTTCACAGTTAAATTGGTGAGGTTGTTAGGCACCTCACATGCTTTCGTGCTCTTTTTGGTTGTGCTAAAAGTAGGTGCAGCACCCTAAGAACCCACGAGGGTTTAGATAAGGAATAAAATTCAAACATGGGCTTCAGATGTTTACTTATTACTTTGTTACACATGCGCCATTTACAGTATACTTAACACATAGGTGGACTCAGCACTCGGTCTCCACAATAACAGTTGTGGAAGAAAAGAGGCATANTAAATGAGGGTCGTTCGGTCGATGACATGTGGGTCCCTGCAGTCCTCAGAAGATCTATGATACTTGTAGAAGTAGATGGAGCATGCAATTCAGATTGCCTACCTTATTTTCACAGTTAAATTGGTGAGGTTGTTAGGCACCTCACATGCTTTCGTGCTCTTTTTGGTTGTGCTAAAAGTAGGTGCAGCACCCTAAGAACCCAGGAGGGTTTAGATAAGGAATAAAATTCAAACATGGGCTTCAGATGTTTACTTATTACTTTGTTACACATGCGCCTTTTACAGTATACTTAACACATAGGTGGACTCAGCACTCGGTCTCCACAATAACAGTTGTGGAAGAAAAGAGGCATANTTTACAGTATACTTAACACATAGGTGGACTCAGCACTCGGTCTCCACAATAACAGTTGTGGAAGAAAAGAGGCATAAACCATGAACATTAGGAGGTTTCACGCATGGTGCATTAAGCTCTGGATTGAACTGCAGAGAGACAGATGGTCGGCTCCTCGGCACTGAGGAAAGTCCATTACATTATGTTAACTATTGCAGTGAAATGGTTTCAGCCAAAGTTGTAGCTGCCGAGGAGGTCCACGTGGAACGAAACTCCTGTGCTGCTGGCTAGCCAGAGTGCTGAGGTCAGACTGACATCATGGATGGTGTCGGCTTTCGCAAGGGGTTGCTGAAGCAGGCGCCATAAATATGTAAACAAGATAGTTGGCTCTTCTATGAATTACAAAACCGCACAAAATAAGTTTACATAACAGAAATAAACATCTATGACATACCCGACCCTAATTAAAAATTAATTATTTTTGAGAATGTGACCTCATCGGGTATGTCACCACACTAATAATTTATTAAATAGTAAAGAGGCTAGTTTTAGGCAGTCTGCTGGAAATGTAGAAGCATGGTTACATGTAAACACTTAATAAATATAATTACAATTTTTTTTTAAATATTGGCTTTTAAAATAGGCTGTCCCACTTCCTGAAATCTCGCTGGTAGGAGAGTCTAAGTGTTCCAACCTGAAGGGTTGAACGAGTCCACTTCCACAAAAGGGGTATGCGTAGCCATGATTGATTTGATATATAAGTACACAATCTAATCACATTATTATGACCATCTGCAAATATCCAGAGCAGCCACCCTTCGCAGCATGGACAGCAGCTAGACTAGCTGGCAGTGACTTAGTCAGCTGCAGATAGGTCTCCATGGGTATCTGGACCCATTATGTCTGTAGTGCATACCATAACTGTTGAAGGGTGCATGGTGGAGGAGACAGACGGCGAACACGATGATTGAGATGGTCCCACAGATGTACAATTGGATTGAAATATGGGGTTGTTTGGAGGGAAGTACTTTGAAGTCTTGATCGTCCTCTTCAGCCATCTGCGGACACTTCTAGCCAAGTGGCGATACGGATTATTGTGCTGGAAGAACCCATCCTCCCGAGGAAAGACAATCATCATGTGAGGGTGGATGTGATCTCTGAGGATGGATTCATAAACAAATCGATCAAGAGTGCCTTTCACACGAATGATGGGATCTAGAGAATACCACGAGAACATTCCCCAGACCATAACACTGTCCCCACCACCTTGTGTTCGTCCAACAATGGATGCAGGGTGTCGGTTCTTCAACGATTCTCACCAGGTACACTGACATACATCCATTCCTTGCTTCTGTAAATATGACTCGTCACAGAAGGCTACCCATTGCTTATCAGCAGTGGCCCAATCACCATACTGTCGAGCAAATTCCAATTGTTTACGTCGATGCACCCGTGATACTCTGGAGCCCAATTCTCAGAAGGGTTTGCTGGACTTTTGCAATAGACACATTTCTGGGTGCCCCTTGTTCAGTTGGACAGTGAGCTGTTCCACTGTAGCCCGTCGGTGGTCCGTCACTCCATCGTAGTCGACATTAACCTCGGACATCAATGGTGCATGGAGCTCAACAGTTTCCGAAATACTGCCCCCCTTGGCCGAAATTGGATGATCATCAATTTTTGCAATTCTGTAAAAACAACTCCCTTATCCATGGCAGCAGGAAACACTATGTATACAGCCAGCCCGTCAGTCGCATTATATACTCGCTTCACCAGTCCATGTCACGGGCCATACATCATGGGCTAATACACACAGTAGATTGCACATCTAGCAGGTGGTCATAATAATGTGATTCGACTGTGTATAAGAAATAGTACTGAATTTAATAAACATGGGCTTTGATGTACTTTTACATCAGTAGGCTGGTCAATGTGGCAGAGTGAGCTGCCCCAGCATTCCTTCCAATGGATGGTGTGCTTGATGGTTAGGGAATTCGGGGGGAAACTGTGCTGGACCACATATTATTCACCACCAAGAGCTACATCTAAAGGTGAATAAAGCAAGATGGTCACTTGCATAATGTACTCCACGAGGGCAAGGCGGGGGTGTTCTGTTCTCACCTGCACTTTCTGTCGTACTTGTGGCCGAGAGTTCTCTTCGGCCTGGTGTCGGCCAGTTGGTGTACATGACTGCGGAGGTACGTGTGGTAATAAGAGCACTCGTGGATGCATTGCACACATCATACCTCACAAACATAACTCTATCATTTTATATTTACTGTTAAGCAAATTTAACATAAATTATTCCCTGAAGTATTACAATCAATTCAAAAAAAGTTCACGCTAATTCGTAATAGTATTTTCATCAAAAAATGCAACATGGTAATGCCTGTTGGCTGGGTGATATTTGGTTAAGGGAAGTTTTGAGGGGCGGTGAAAAACATTGTTAGGTGGTTTGTGAAATTGGATACCCGACTAGGTGCCAGACACCATCGGCAGGTGGGCCCACTAGTTGCTGCTGGTGATAATTTCAGGGTAGTGTGAGCCGTTCGCCCAGACGTATGCAGACCCTCAGTGAAATGTTGGAAGAGCCCCTCGCTCCTGATACTTACATGAAGGATACTGTGGGCCTATCAGGCTGACCCACAGGCCTTAAACCCTAAAATCTCCGAGTAGAGCATGCTGTGTATGTAATTTACGTGAAACTGGGTGAAGGCGGATTATAGGTAACCCGTACCCCGAAATGCCCGAAGGCAGTGCTTGAAATAAAATATAGAGAGTCTGAAAACTTGCACGTAATTACTCTTGCACAGAAAAAACATACATTACTCTAGGCGGATATTGTACAAGGACTCTGGCATAAAGCCCGCCAGATAGGCAAGACTGCAAAAAATACACATTTGAGCATTAAAGTAAATTATTGGTGCACTAAGCTTCCCTGGGCAATGCTATTCCCAGGGGAAGAAGGTGTGGCATCTCCGGATGCAGAAAGAACTGGTTCTGGTACATTACATTACACTATTGGAACCCGGAGTGTGACGCAGCAGTGCCGACCCCTTGACAATGACTGAATCTGGTGAGCTCGCGAGGCGCGGACTATGGCGGCATGTGGCTTGCCCTGCCCTACATTCTGTTGAACTAAAATAATTGCACAACTAAATTGACATGAACCCTTGCATAAAACATGAATAAATACATACATAATTTTACACTATACACAAACAGATACAATTTAAATTTGAATGATATTAAATGAGGGTAAAACAATTAGGGTGAAAAAATGCGAATTTTCAAATAAACCTAATTAAATAACTGAAATGCTTATAGGAGCATCTTAGAGTGTCCACACACCTGGTGTGCCTTTATTTTACTTTTAATTACTTGTCTTGAAATTGCCCTATAAATTATATATATGCTGGGTATGCCATTATGCACCTTCGCCTGCCTTTTTAGCATTTCTCGCCCAATTATAAAAGGAGGTGGGGGGTTGGTTGGCGGCCAGGGGGACGTGGTTGTGCTGCACAGCTCTGCACTTTCACACACATGGACTGCACTCATGTCGGCACTCGTGGTGCACTGCAGCTACACTAGTGCTTTTTATGCGGTGGACATGTGGTGTGGCAAATGGTCTGGAGGGCAGGATGTCATACTGCATCAAACACCATCCCTCTTTTGAGGCCATTTATGGACAGTGTGTCTACAGGCACCGTAATGACAGGTCGTGGTCCCACAAGATCGGAGTCACAGGGCATATGGGGCCCCTTGGGGATCCTGATCCTTGCTGATGTGGCTCCTGCTGGTGTAGGTGTAGTGACCTGCTGTGGTGTAGGATACGGCGGCATTACCGATGGGCAGGCACGCCTGTCTCTGGCTGATGTCTCTGGCATGAATGATAGGGTGGGGGAAGGGGCGATCTGAGTGCCTTGCTGCTCTCACTGCTGCCGCCACTGCTCCTGCTGTTGCTGCTGCTCTTCCGATCCCACTGCTGCCGGTAGTGACCATGGCAGGCAGTGTATGAGGGGGGTTTGATCACCTGGTGGTGCACCCTGGGCTGGCAGCAGCGTTCCTGCTGTGGTGCTACCCTTGTTCATCACCCTCTCGTTAGCAGTTGATAACTTCATAAGCTGTTTTGATACAGCTGAAAGTGTGGCAGGAGATCCAAGGGTATCATCTGTAGCGAGCGACGTGAGAAGTGTGAAGACGAATGTCGAGGTGGGCGCCGCGACATCAGGCATCATGACGCGGGCAGACTGTGGTGCTGCTTCCTCTTGCTTTTGCTGGTGGTATGCCTGGGATGGTGTTGACGTGGGAACGGCTATACTTGATGTTGCTGAACCATCCGCGATGATGAGGCTCACACCTTGACGATTCCTGAGGGGCGCAGTATGCTGGATGTCGTCGGACTTGCGGTTCCTTTTAGATGATCCACCGAGGGAGCTGCTGACGCAAATTCCCCTTGTGTGGGTGGTTGGTGGACCTCGATATCGAGGTCGTCATGATGGGACACCTGGGCACCTGGTGCTTTGATGTTACCTGGTGTTGGGCGTTGGTCATCCTGGTGTACCTTGACAGTCTTTCTGCCGAGCAAGACCAAGTAGGTGGTTTGTCCGATGGCTCGTGTGATCATGTGTGGCTCACTTCACTTCACCACAAAGCCAGCACAGAAGTTTCTGTGGGCTGTGGACTGTGGGTGCCCACAGACGTAGATTTGCTGACCGGTCGTAGTTGATGGAGTTGATGCATAGTGGTTGGCAGCCACCACATGATAAAGCCTCGCTTGTGAGTGGGTATCTCTTGGTGCTCCCTTGGATGTGGTTTATGTTGGGCGTCACTGACTGGGTCACCACTTTATTCTGCTAATGGGCAGTCAAACTCACGAAGCAAGGTGACTGGCCAATGGGTGGTAGTTTGCAGACTTCAGATGTCGCACTCCCCATCGTTACACATTTCTCGGCACTTCCTACCGGTGAATTGCTAGCCATTATCGGTGGTTAAGTTATGCATATATCCCCACCTGGGGAACAAGTTGGTTTGCGGGACCTTGGCAACATTTGTGACTCGTGCCTACTGACGGGATATGCCTCGACCCACCCGGAGAAGTTATCGGTGACCACCACGATGAATCTCTTCCCCCCTGAGGACATGGGTAGAACCCCATGAGGTCGAGGGACACTGTTTCGAAGGGCTATGTCGGCAGCCGGGGCTTCTGTTGTTGTACCGCGCCAGCTCGCCATGCTTTGAGTTGGTTGCACCTAACACACTGTTGCATGTACCTGCACGCATGCCTAGTTAGTCCGGGCCAAAATAAATGTTCACTCACATCGCGAATTGTTTGCTCCATTCCTGAGTGTCCCGCTACATTGCTTTTGTGCACATGTCTTAATACCTGTTCTTTAATACTGGGAGGAACAAACAGTCTCCACAATCAAGGTTACTGGGTGAACATGTTTCTAAATGGCNTACCTGTTCTTTAATACTGGGAGGAACAAACAGTCTCCACAATCAAGGTTACTGGGTGAACATGTTTCTAAATGGCCACATGTTATGTGCCAATGCTTGACCCCCTACTGGGGGCCCCAGTCTTTCTGTTCATAAGTGAGTGCGCACTCTAGCTGCGCAGATTACTTCATGGTATAGATAATATACACTGAGGTCTTTAATNCTGTTCATAAGTGAGTGCGCACTCTAGCTGCGCAGATTACTTCATGGTATAGATAATATACACTGAGGTCTTTAATAGTGGTGTTGATCAAGTGAATACTTACCTTACTCAGTGGTTTCCGTGTTCTTAGTGGCAATACCACCTCCCACTCATCATTGTCCTGCACCATGATGTTGGCACATGGTGACCCGGACAGTTCATCTGCTAGCTGGTTTTCGCTGCCTGGGACATGCTACACGACGAAGTCGTAAGCTTGAAGAAGCAATGCCCACAGGGTTAGCTTGTTGCGTGCCCTCACGCATGGTGTTGTGCCAGATTAAGCAGCAGTTGTCGGTGCGAAATGGTGTGAACTTGGCACTAGCGAAGTTGATGATGTGACATTCGCCATTTTCACAGCACTGGTAGAGCACTACACAGAGTCCTGGGCTGGCATCGGTCTGTAGATAGAGGTATTTTGTGGCGTTGTGCCTCGCCTAGGTCGGGCACACTCGGTAACATGTCTTGATTTGCTGCCAGGTGTCATAGGCGAGACCGTCCTATTGAAACTGATGCTGGTTTTACAGCAGGTCGGTGAGTGGTGCAGTGATGAGACGGCAAAGTCCTGGATGTGCTTCCGGAGCCAGTTTATTGACCCAAAGAACTTCCGGAGCTGCTTGTGCTTACATGGAGCTGGGTCCTCGTCGATCAGCAGCAGTCATTCGGGGCTGGGTTTGTTTCCTTCCTCGTCGACAACATGTCCTAGAAAGTCGATACTGATATTTCCTAATATTGGTAATTAGGCAAAGCCTTACTTTTTTTTTTCCATTGTAAACGACGTCATTTCAACGAAGAGAACAAGATTGGTATTTAAGCAGTTCATGCAGTTGCTGTGGTGCGGTCAGCTTTTCAGGCAAATGATACAAATTATATCTTCTGTTTCACCAAACCCTATCTATTTTTGCACAATTTGGAAGTACTATATGACTATCGCCGAGTTAATACATTTTAGTGATGATTTATTCTTAGCATTTTTATACAACAGTACACGTAATATTTATTTTTATTTCCGAGTGTAGTTCCTGTAGTGAAAAGAATACCTGGGAAATATGTGGGAAATGTTGACATTACTGTGGGAATTTTCATTTCAAAGATCTGGCTGCTCTGTATGTTTGCTTAAATTTTTTTGATTAATGTATGTTTACTCTTATTCTTTTTTGTTATTCTAGTGTTTTGAACACAGGTGATAATGCGGATTGACACGTGTTATTTTTGCTCGTCGCGGATTTATCCAGGGCATGGAATGCATTTTGTGCGCAATGACTGCAAGGTTTGTATATAACGTATTTTTGTGGTAACATTATTCATTATGGATTGATTTTTGTGGTAGCGAAATTTTGTCACACCTAACCCTTCTTATTTCGTTTGAAATTCATATTTACCAATTAAATGACATTTTATATCAGGTTTGTGATATGCATTGGTAACACTACAAAATCCTAACAATGTTCAGTTATAGGTGTAGCCAATCTATTTAAATCGTATCTTTAGGGTACAAAATAGATCACTGCTATAAGATTTGTGATATCAATCACATTACAGTATCATGCGCAGTACCAGTGCTACTCGAGTAGCAGTGCCACGGGAATCATTACAGGGACCAATATTCTTAATATTTATCCATGGCCTCCCAGAATTCTTAAAAACAGTTTCAGCCATCATATTAGCTGATTACACAAATATATTGGTTACTAGCTCAAATAATGCTGTTCTCGAGGGAAAAAAAAACTGTGATTGAAATGTATTAGATGGTTCCAATGCATTAAATTGATGCTAAATGTAAACATATTTGCTTATTCACAATTGGTACAGTACTAGAAAACCTGGAGAATTCAGTGAATATATGCTGGATGTCGTCGGACTTGCGGTTCCTTTTAGATGATCCACCGAGGGAGCTGCTGACGCAAATTCCCCTTGTGTGGGTGGTTGGTGGACCTCGATATCGAGGTCGTCATGATGGGACACCTGGGCACCTGGTGCTTTGATGTTACCTGGTGTTGGGCGTTGGTCATCCTGGTGTACCTTGACAGTCTTTCTGCCGAGCAAGACCAAGTAGGTGGTTTGTCCGATGGCTCGTGTGATCATGTGCGGCTCACTTCACTTCACCACAAAGCCAGCACAGAAGTTTCTGTGGGCTGTGGACTGTGGGTGCCCACAGACGTAGATTTGCTGACCGGTCATAGTTTATGGAGTTGATGCATAGTGGTTGGCAGCCACCACATGATAAAGCCTCGCTTGTGAGTGGGTATCTCTTGGTGCTCCNATGGAGTTGATGCATAGTGGTTGGCAGCCACCACATGATAAAGCCTCGCTTGTGAGTGGGTATCTCTTGGTGCTCCCTTGGATGTGGTTTATGTTGGGCGTCACTGACTGGGTCACCACTTTATTCTGCTAATGGGCAGTCAAACTCACGAAGCAAGGTGACTGGCCAATGGGTGGTAGTTTGCAGACTTCAGATGTCGCACTCCCCATCGTTACACATTTCTCGGCACTTCCTACCGGTGAATTGCTAGCCATTATCGGTGGTTAAGTTATGCATATATCCCCACCTGGGGAACAAGTTGGTTTGCGGGACCTTGGCAACATTTGTGACCNATCGGTGGTTAAGTTATGCATATATCCCCACCTGGGGAACAAGTTGGTTTGCGGGACCTTGGCAACATTTGTGACCCGTGCCTACTGACGGGATATGCCTCGACCCACTCGGAGAAGTTATCGGTGACCACCACGATGAATCTCTTCCCCCCTGAGGACATGGGTAGAACCCCATGAGGTCGAGGGACACTGTTTCGAAGGGCTATGTCGGCAGCCGGGGCTTCTGTTGTTGTACCGCGCCAGCTCGCCATGCTTTGTGTTGGTTGCACCTAACACACTGTTGCATGTACCTGCACGCATGCCTAGTTAGTCCGGGCCAAAATAAATGTTCACTCACATCGCGAATTGTTTGCTCCATTCCTGGGTGTCCCGCTACATTGCTTTTGTGCACATGTCTTAGTACCTGTTCTTTAATACTGGGAGGAACAAACAGTCTCCACAATCAAGGTTACTGGGTGAACATGTTTCTAAATGG
>NQII01001322.1:11435-75851 GCA_002778355.1 Clitarchus hookeri
AAAAAAAAGTTCAAACAAAAGTTGTAGAGAATTTTATATTCTACAACTTTTATAATAAGTGCAAATCTTATTTAAGCAATAAAAAGCGAGATATTCGCGAAAAACAGATTTTTATGACCTTTGACCTTCAATATCTTAAGACGCGGACACGATAACATTGGTGACTTTTGAGACAACATTAAGAACGACAAAACAAAGGCTTATACCAATTTACAGCCTATTATCTTTCATTCCGAGGTTGACCCCTTTTTTTACCTAATATGACTGGGCTACTTGCCCAGTTTGGGGCGAGTGTCCAAGGACAAGCCGGAGGCTGTGTTCTCTCCAGTCCTGAGGGCGTGGCGGTATGTGGGCAGGTTTCTACCACGGGCGTGTTAGCGCGCCACCAAAACAGGAGCCGCCTTCGCACTGTCGCCGCATTCATTACCGCAGCTCCTCGCCAACATGTCGTCCACCTGAACACTGGGCCCGGTTCCTTACTAAGGCCGTCCCCCTTCATACTTGCCTCAGAAACGCCGACATCCCGTGGCGCAGTCGGTCTGGGTGCGGGAGGTTCTGGGTTCGAAACCCAGGTATTGCATGGGTGTTGGTTCAAGTTAGGTCGTAAGTTAGTTTGTAAGCCGTCCCCCGATAAGCCTTCAGGCATAGCCCCGGGAGACGTTAATAAGCCCTTTACAATACAATACAATTCTCTCAGCAACTTGCTCCGTTTATAATCACCTCGCTGCAGTTATTTTGCACGTTCGAAGCCTAGAAGTACGGGAGCTCTAAGGGCGACCCATCTATTCGCATCACGCCTCATTGTAGCCTCTAGGCGCAAATCACTGAACTGGCGCGTAGTCTTCCCATCGATGCCGTGCCTCTATGAGACTTTCAGCAGTGACCATATAATTTTATGTCGTAACACTAAAGGTAAAAGTGTACCGCACTTGTCTATAACTTTTCAAAGATTCTGCACCGATTTTTATACTTAAAAATAGCCGTGACAACAACCAATTTTAGTCATTTTCACTTGCGGGAAAATTTGTCTTCGGAGATAAACATACACTTGCAGCGTTTCTTAGATGCTAATCCTAAGCAGATATCACTCAATCACGTCGATCGAGGGGCGTTCGAAGGACAGCCGCCCTTCCTCCAGGAAGTAAAGCACTTGTCTGGAACTTCCGGCCAACAAGTCCCGCCTCTGAAAGCCAGTGTTGTGCCTACATTCTACGTGAAATGTGCAGTGGGCGCTGGGTCGAGTTTTTCTAATGAATTACCTGACCTCTCCTCGACTCATCAAGCAACGCGCGTGTACATAGAGAAGCTATTCCAAGTTGATTGACTTTGGAGATTGATGGAGGGAAATCACGGATTTCTGTAAACCGGCTCTGGGTGCGTGCGTGTTCTCCGAATACGCCGTACACGACTCTTCAGTAAATTACTCTATGACACGGCGCACGTGTGGCCGAGGGTGTTTCTATCCTGGCCACAGAATAAGTAACCACACAGACACGCAGTAGATAAGAATACAGAGGCGAAACGGCCGCTTTTACCGCGAACTACAGCGGCACAAGCCAGCAACACAGACAACTAGAACTCAAAGTTTTAAACGATGCGTCGCGTTGCGTTGGTCGAATGTCGTCACGAAGTGTTGGGCACACAAATGTGTTACTATAAGGGCCATCTTTATTAACGCGAGAACAAAATAAAAGAGAAACCACATTTTACATGCCAATTTAGTGTAACGTTAAGTCGCAGAATAACCTTTTTACTAATCCGCTGCTAAATTTTCCGTAGATATTTCAGCCAGTGCTCGGGCGAAAATATCTGCATTTGCAGAATCCATCTACTGGCTGTCGCTGAGTCACCAGACTGCAAAGTCTGTACGGAATGAGCTGTCAGAATTATTCTTTCATGTACCCGTCTTCTCTGCTTCTTTAATTGATAAAGACACTTGCTTATGCCGCACGCGCGACGAATTAAAAGAACAGCTCGAAACAAAGGAAGTGACAAATGTTGGTAATGCAGAGACAATAGCCAGTAACGACCTGGTGTAGTAGATTTTTATGACTAAGAGTCGCGGCGGTACATCAGGGAACAGCAAGCTCGAGGGGCTGGACCCACAGCTACTGTTTAAATGAGCTTGGCGGCACAATGGCCGGGAAGCTCGCGAATTTTCTGCCTCTCCCCACGTCTCGTCCGGAGTCCCAATCCCTCTTGGTCTGCTTCCGCTTCCGCTTCCTCAGACGCGGCCTGCGCCAACTTGTCGCCGGTCCGGCCCGCGACGTGTCACAGCGAGTCGCATTTCGAGCGGAAATGGCTCCTAGGTCCGCGCCATTCACGTGCCCTGCAGATGACGCCGTCTACCGGACAAATTCTCGGTTCACGCCGAACCTATGATTCAGCCAAAACTTTGTGCCAGTCTCATGTTCGAGTAGGTGCAGATAGTCACATTTAATTGTGAAATACGGTTCTTGTCTGCCAGTAACCTGGTGCATTATTTCCTGGCTCCAGCCCAATGTGTAAAGACGTATAACACATCTCTTAAAAATACAAAAATAGCTTGGGCACAACTGGTTGTTGATAGTCGCGACCGCCAATATATCACGGCTGCCAAATCTAACCGATGTCAGTTAAAGAACCTATCAACGTGTAAATAACATTTTATGTTCCCATAAAAATGGAATGCCAGCCACATTTAGCTTTTACGCACTTTTAACTGTTAGCCACAAATTTCGTGTAGGAATTTCAGTAGTAATAAATGTCCTGGGGATGAAAATTCACAAGATACGCGGTTTTGAAAACATAGCAGTATCAATCATAACATTATTTACAGGAGTAGGCGGGGAAATAAAAATGGCGACAGAATGATTCAATATGAATGCGCCGATAGCAAGCATGAATTCGAACTGGAGAGTGCAGTGGAAAAATTTGGGCAGCTCTTAACGTCGAGGTCTTGAGAGCCGATCAGGGTGAAACGAGGTGTAAATCGAGCAGCGCCGGAACGCAAGGGCGGGAGAAACGGGAGATCCACGAGAAAACCCGCCGACAAGCGACATCGTCCGGTACGATTCTCCCATGCGAAGATCCGGGAGCGACCCCGCCGGGAAGCGAATACGGTTCGCCTAGGTGGGAGGCGAGTAGTCTAACCACTACATCATCAAATTGGAATAAGTTTGTTTCTGAACTGTTGCAACTTTGTGCATAGTTTGTGTATGCAACATTTATGCTATGCGATCTTAGTTCCAGTATATTTATTTTACTTCGCCAGCCCATCCGTAGCTCTCACCAGTTATTAGACCTTTTTTTATTCATCCTTTTCCATGTTTGCATATTGTCACGTAAAATGTGCTGCAGCAAGGTACAGAAGGGGTCAAGATATCATGCATATGAGAGTGGCTAAAGAGAATGGGGTACATGCCACGTATGAAATCTGTAAATAAAGTGATTCTGGAACAGTTTCACTGACTGTCCAACTTGCGGTGATTCGATGGCTGTCACCTGACAGCAAAGAGACATGGATACAGATATCATACTTGGTATGTACTCCATTCTCCTTGGTCACTCCTACATTCTAGATACCTTGACCCCTTCGTGACCGTCCTACACGGGTATAAATTATCCTTTGCTTTGACTGGATTTCCTTACATTGTTACTTTCGCCTATGGCTTCCTGTTGTCGGACCACATTATTCTTTACATTTAAGTTGTTCAATTTTTTTTCTTGAAATGTATACGGGAACTGCACATATGACGATAGAAACACACATTTCAACACTTTTGTTTACGTTATTGGAGTAATTATGATTATGAACATACATACATGTATGTACTGAGAAAGTTGAACTACCGGCGTGACAAAAGTTTTATTAACGACAAGCGCTGATAGGCTGTTCACGGTAAACTGAGTACTATTGGAAGACTTGCGTGTACGCACGCCATATGCGAACGTAACAACTCCACAGTCCTGAACACTTGGTTCATGCGTCGGCGAAGTGAAACTGTAAACTTATAACACAAGTAAATATTTTGCAAACTTGCTCATTTTTATACTCATATGTATTAGAACAGTAAAAAGCAAAATGAAATATTTCAGTGTTCCAAAATGTTTACCTAAGACTTTAAATCCAACATTAAGAACTACTTTCCCTCGGTCGTTGACAACTTTGCTGGGCGCATGACAGTCAGTGTGTCCGTTAAAATGTAAGAAGATAGAGACAGTTGCATTTTTCAAAGGTTGATGCCAACAATTTTTAATTAATCGTGAACAGTATATATATACGCTATTCACGGAAAAGTGAGCACTTTTAAAATCCCTTTCATTTGTAATAATAGTCAATAAATATACTTTATTGTATCCTTAGACGTTAACTTCCGAGTGCGGTGGAATACACACACTGTGTTTATTACTTACATTTCAATATTTATTTAAAAAGGAGGTTAAAGGATAAAAAAAATGACTGAAAGTAAAAAGTAAGTAGGAGCTCAAAAGTGTTCACTTTACCGTGAACAGCCTATACCACGCATTATTACACAATGAATGCCTGGGGGTGACACAGCGTAAACTGCACGAAGCAGAGGAGGTAACAGTTGGAGTGGGAAGACAACACGCGCGTCAGTTAGCAGACTATCTACGTACAGGGGGAGGGGAGGGTTACAGTCTGACCAGCGAGCGGACTCCTAGCCAGGACTAGACCACCCTCACACGTACGTCGTGTCGTCCTGCTACACTGGACCTCCCTTGTCCGGCTCTAGCCTCCCCAGCCTCTCACGGCAGATACGCTCTAGCCGCGGCTTCTCCGCACTTCTTCAATAAAAACTTTGGAAATCACCCCATCTAGTGGAGTGGAGAGACTTAGGCGCTTTTAACAACAAGGTCTTGACAGTCGACGACGGTGAAGCCAGGTGAGAATTGAGCAGCACCGGAATGCAAGGACGCGGGAAACGGGAGATCCCCGAGAAAACCCGCCGACCAGCGGCATCGTCCGCCACGATTCCCACTCGCTAAAATCCGGAGTGACCCGGCAGTGGGTTGAACTCGGTTCGCCTAGGTGGGAGGGAAGTAGTCTATCCATAAGCACTTCCTTTGTATTGGCTGGTATGATACGAGTCAATTTAAGTTCCAAAATAAGAAATATAGTAGAGGGAAATGCAGGGAAGATACAGAACGAAATACAAATATCATATTTAAACGCCTCTATTCACAAGTATAGTACAGACAGCCATATTTATTTTCTTGTATTTTGTTAGACTATTTTATTTCTCGTTACATCTTTTGATAGTATGAACAATTGTACGTCACAGTTGTCATTTCGTAACTATCTCAAAGCAAAATTTTCTGTTTTAATGTACACTTAACCATTCCATGCATAGTGTACACAACTGTCTACCTTCCATGCATTGTGTACATAACTGTCTACATGTTGCACAGGAAGGTTATATTTGACCAGTACTGTACACTGCGAGTTTAGGTGCCCAATGATCTCCACCGTGGGTAACTCACTCGTGAGCCATGGCAATGCTGTGCGTTATGACTGGTTCATATCACTGTAGTCGAACACAAAGCGCACAACTTACTTGTTGCGATAACGAAACCAACTTCTTTGGCAGCTAAGTACAGCACGCATTACAATAGTTCTTGTTTGTAACACGAGAAGCCATGGATGTGTCCTGGCGGGAAATATCCCGGAAAAGAATGTGTGTGTGTGTGTGTGTGTGTGTGTGTGTGTGTGTGTGTGTGTGTGTGTGTGTGTGTGTGTGTGTGTATGTATGTATATGTAGACTTGTTGTTGGTAAGGTATCGGTAGAAGCAGCGGGACCAGCCCTCGCATTGCGACTTCTATCTGCTGTGGAGGACGGCGAACTGCGAGCCGCAACAAGACCATTACTTCCTACAACACTTGACGCGAACAAAAAAAACATGAAGTAATCATTCCAAATAACAAACAAATACATTATAAATATATTTGATCATGTGTAATTATATACTATTTGTTTAATTATTTCAATTTGTTTAGAACACTATATTTAATATTGACGTATTTTTACATTTGTTTTATGTTCTTGGTATATATTATTCAATTTTATTGTAATAACAATATCATATTTATATACACATAATATATTATATATCATGAAATGATTATGTATATTATGTATTTAATATATATATTTCGTAGATAATATGTTATTAATTATATAGGTGGGGCCTATATATTAATAATTGATATAAATTCACGTATATAAATTTTTATAAAAACAAATGTGAAATCTAAATAAATAGTACAAAATAATAATGCAAGCAATTCTAGTGCTTTGCACATAGCGGTTATGCAGCAATTTGATCAGCATACGGGTGTCGTCCTTACTGTTTCCTCTCGAACAAGTCATGTGGTCCCAGGCAGGCGGACACCTTAGTGTCTGGAGTTTTTTCTGCGTTTTTGAGCATTGTTTTGCAGTTTTGTGACACTATATCATTGAATATTCAATTTCTACAAAATCAGACACTTTGTTCAGGATTTCGCGTATGCGTAATTAAAAAACTTACGATAAAGTTACAGGTGAAAAAAAAAAAGGTGTTTCTGTAAAAATACTCTGTCGTGTCCTGGTATCTTTAGCCGTTGTTTGGAACTCTCTCAAGATAAGTTAAGACTTTAATTTACGGTCTCACGTGTTGCAAACAATACGTTTTACAATTAATGCCGCACGTTAAATCGACACAACACTTGCTTCGTTGTCAGTCGGCTGTAAGCTGTTCTTAGTTAGAGAGCTCACTGCGAGTTTAAGAACGCTGCCAAGCTGAAGTACATCCATCTCACGGACGCAGTGGCTTTGCCATAAGCTATCTTTACCCTTTCCCACTCCGCCTTGCCCAGCACGGGGGAAGGACGTGATGATATACCAAGCGTTGAAAGGTCACTTACATCGGGCTCGCGGGAACACAGGCATGTGAAGTTACTAGTTTCGCCAGCAGGCTGCAGTTGTTTAGCTCATTTCGAGGCCTCAGATAGCGTGAGCTCTAAGGACGACTCTTGCTCGCCCAACACTTGTCTCATCGCCTCTACGCGCAAGTAGCTCTACTCGCGTGCAGTATTTCCGTAGGCGACTCGTCTCACATCGGCTCTCAAGACCTCGCTGTTAAGAGCCGTACCTCTCTGGAGGAGTATGCACGCATACAAAATGTAAAGAATTCGTTAGGTGGTAGTTTTAAGGATTGGGAATTTAGGGCGATAAACTTTGAACTGCATTGAGGAGTGCGCCTAGTGTTGAGTTAAGGAACTGTTTTATTGAATTATTAAATCGACGTATTTACTCGCTTTCTTGAGAAAAACGTCAATTTGAAAAACAATGATACAAACTATGTTTTTTTTTTTACAAAAAAGACTTTATTCTATACAAGTAATATGAGTAACGAATAAAACTGATTCATCGTTTGATTTCTCTTCTTCGTAGTTGGTTTCAATTCTCACAATTTGCATGAAAACAGGCGTGCAATAAGACGTAAACAATAGCAAGGCGCATTTGCGTAGCTGTCTGAGGATTTAGCACGTTTCTCCAGTACGGTAAACTTGCTCCCTAAATCCTTGAATATTTGAATCCCTAACCTGGTCACGTAGTCGATTGAAGCAGCCTAAATGGTGGATTAGAACACGGCCAGAGTGAAACTCTACTGGTCAGTGACAAGAATATTTCCTTCCCTAGCTCTCCCTCGTACTGCCGTCGTCGTTTAGAAAGACGGCATCTTACCCGGGTCTAGACAGAAACATTGACATCAGTGACCCAGTGACCTTATTCATGGCAAATGGCGCTATATATAACACACTCGAAGCATCTGTTGCGAAGTTCTGGAAATGGTTACCACGTCTGTGTGACTTTCTGCTATCGAATCCCGGGCATTGATTGAGTGTGCTCTACAATTGCTGCCAACTTCATGTAATGCGCTGAGAATCGCAGATTATTGTAGCAGCCCATTAGAATCACTATGAATTACTCAACGCCAGCTAACTCAGGGAGAGTTGTAAGGAATCTAATGAGCAAAATTACGATAATTGAAAGTCATCACAACTCTTTTAAATGCCAGCAAGGAATTACCATGGTGTCCTTATTGGTTTCCCGAGCATTCTATTATATCTCGAAAGCTCCTCACACTGGGCATCCACTGTATAACATATTAATCACGTCTCCAGCGAGTGTTCTGCGCTCACGTCTCGAGGTTATCAAAGTAACGTGTACAAGCCTATGGCAGGCCTGCACTCCCCAGCTCTCGTCTATCTCATATCTGCAACGCCCTGGCGACCACTTCCTCGCCACTCGGGTTGACCCGAGGATACCCGAAGTGCGTCCTCTCCGAGCCAACCAGAGAGGCGGACTCTCTAAGCCCCGCCTACGTCGTCTGTAATCGTTCCCGCGCGCATTAATTTATTTTCAAAATTAATATTACATAGTCTTCTCTGCGTAATGACTTTAAACAACTAATTAACGTTACCGTAACTACCATACCATAATAAAATAATATTAAAATACAATTATGATCTCACCTGTTACGCCTGCCTCAACCATCAAATACAAACAGATTTTTATTGATTCCGACGTATGACAGNATTATATCTCGAAAGCTCCTCACACTCGGCATCCACTGTATAACATATTAATCACGTCTCCAGCGAGTGTTCTGCGCTCACGTCTCGAGGTTATCAAAGTAACGTGTAGCAGGCCTGCACTCCCCAGCTCTCGTCTATCTCATATCTGCAACGCCCTGGCCTCGCCACTCGGGTTGACCCGAGGATACCCGAAGTGCGTCCTCTCCGAGCCAACCAGAGAGGCGGACTCTCTAAGCCCCGCCTACGTCGTCTGTGATCGTTCCCGCGCGCATTAATTTATTTTCAAAATTAATATTACATAGTCTTCTCTGCGTAATGACTTTAAACAACTAATTAACGTTACCGTAACTACCATACCATAATAAAATAATATTAAAATACAATTATGATCTCACCTGTTACGCCTGCCTCAACCATCAAATACAAACAGATTTTTATTGATTCCGACGTATGACAGACTGTTATACTGATATACTTGTACAGTTCCGAACCAAAACAAATCGTTCATTGCACGCCTTTATTTAGTTATTTTTGATTGAAGAGGTTAACTTCTGTGTGCCTGCTATCTGAGAACCGTCAAGATAGGAAAATAAGAAAGGAGGCAGCTCCTATGACCCTAATTATTTCCCGAGCACTTATTATTCTGCGGAATATCACTTACGAAATTATCGTGTAAATGTATAAAATTGCACACTTTCAAATCAGTGTAAAGGAACCATTCTAAAATTTTCGTTCTGATTGACGAGCGAACAAAACGATTGTCATCCTACAATAGTATTCTCGAGATTGATAATAAAATACACAAAATAGTATACACTACTGTGTCTCACGATCTTAAATGTTACCAGAGTATGCTGCCCTCTTTATCCGCCTGTCGCTACTAACTCAGGTCGTGCCCGCCATGCGGAGGGGAGTTATACAACACCAGAGGTGAAGTATACAACACCAGAGGTGAAGTATACAACATCAGAGGTGAAGCATACAACACGTCAGAGGCTGCACTGCCGAGAGAACGACTCTGTAGGCGCCGTTTATTCCGAAACCAGCAGTCAGGAGATAGCTTAATATAAACCCATTCTCTCTCCCTCCCTCCGTCATTTAACACTTCACAGAAAATCCCTTTGTACTTGTTACAGATAAGGCTATATATTTCATCCAGGAAGCCATTCTACAATCCGCACTCCTCACCCAGGATCAACCCCGTGACTAGTTCTGTCACATACCGCTGCCGTTATCTACACACTCGTTTTCCACGGACTGCGGTGTACTTACTACAAATACTGCTAAATACTGTTTACTTTACGCCACTAATTAATTTGCATACATGTTCTGCTGTCAAAACACTTCCATATTATCGACATGAACACGAAGAAACACAAGTGTATACGTAAATGGAAATCTGTGTAATCCGACATGAGGATGGCGTGATCGATAATCATACCGGAGTCTTCCCGGAAGAGAGTGCAGTCGGTCTGTTTGGCTACCGCGTACTTAGAAAGGTTCCCTATTGGCTGGGCTGCCGGCTGGCAAGTAGGATACCAGGCGCTGATTGGCTGGCAAGCGAAGCCATTTTGCTGGTGACGGCTGCAGTCCGCAGAATAAGTCGCTGTTTTACCTCCGTATTATTTGTGTAAATTCTCTATACTAAGCCGTGCAGTCCTTGCGTCAACCTCCAAGGACACGTTGCACGAGTCTACTAATGGCAAGCGTTATACACAACAAGTAATCAGTGGCCACAGCTTAGAGAAAGTTCCTCGTCTCGTGATTTGTGGAGGTTCCTGCACTTCTCCGTGAGCACGCAACACAGGAAGTTACTGCTCATACCAAGATATTACATGACTGTAACACTCGAACTCGTAAATGAATTTGAGACCGAACGGGTTTATTAATTTATTAATTTAACCATATCATCTATGTTGTAATGGAAAATTATTTTTAAAGACATTCCCTCTCATCTGGTCGTTCGGAACCCGCTAAATTCAGAGAATCCGTCATCTGCCCGTCCACAACTGCAAGATGCACACCGCTTACGTTCTATACCAGTTCACAATCATAGAGCGAATGTGGGGTAGAGCGATCACGCTAGCTACGCAAAACCAGCTTCCGAGTTCCAACTTTAAACTGCTTTTCTGCCAATACGGCCACCATAAATGACGTGGATGGGATTTGAGGTTAGTACCCTTTTTAGTAAANAAATTCAGAGAATCCGTCATCTGCCCGTCCACAACTGCAAGATGCACACCGCTTACGTTCTATACCAGTTCACAAGCATAGAGCGAATGTGGGGTAGAGCGATCACGCTAGCTACGCAAAACCAGCTTCCGAGTTCCAACGTTAAACTGCTTTTCTGCCAATACGGCCACCATAAATGACGTGGATGGGATTTGAGGTTAGTACCCTTTTTAGTAAANTTAAACTGCTTTTCTGCCAATACGGCCACCATAAATGACGTGGATGGGATTTGAGGTTAGTACCCTTTTTAGTAAACAAGTGCTTTGAGATGTTTCTATACTTCCTCTAACCAATTTTACTGCAGTTTGATTAAATTCAAATTGGCAAATGAATTGTATTAATATGAAAGTGCTTGTTTTTCGAAAATTAAAAAAGAAACCAACACGTACATCGCTGCTGAACACATTACTATGATAGTTGTAGTGGCGTGGAGTAGGTCTACGTTGGGGACATATGTAGGCAGAAGAAGAAAAATCGGTCTACCTCATATTTAGTGTATCGCCATGTTCGAATTGACACTTTTAGTTTACCAAAAGATCACGTGATCAGAATTAGAAGACAAAATTAATTACGTATTTGGTATTTAAGTATTTAGTTTTTAATATGTAACGAGACTTATTAAAACACTAAATTACCAAATCACAACCATCTTTGAGCAAGTGACTAACGCCAGCGTCCGAACTGGACGCTACTAAACACTAATATACTAAATGGTCCGTCCATGCAAACACGGTCTATGTCCATAAGGGCAGGCAAGACTAGAGAGAGAAACGCTGTAGACGTGACAGTGCGGAGTCATCAGGCGAGTGTTGGCCGGCTGAGGCTGCACAATGGGCTGTCATGGCCACTGTTGGCGAAATGCGACTGTTGTCTCGGCGTCTATCATAATAGCGGGCGGGCCCACGCCCAGCCACACGCGCCGAAACAAAACTACCTAGCAACACGGCCGTGTACGCGTTGTAAAGAGTGAGTATGAAAGAATACCATAACTTTGAAGGTCTATAATATCAAAACCAAACAACCTACAACCTTGATTGACCAATCAAATGAACCGTGGAACCGTGAAGTTTGTTTGACATACATTCATAAATGTTCAATGTGACCACAATGATCGGCCCGAACGACATCTACGAGATAATCAAACTCGTTCCACGCTCTTGTCAGCATGTCCGGTGTTACGGTTTGGATGGCGTCCGTAATTCTGGTTTTGAGGTCGTCAATGTTAGCCGGCAATGGTGGACGAAACACTTGATCCTTTATGCACACCCATAGAAAAAAAATCGCACGGGATAAGATCCGGGCTTCTTGGGGGCCAATGATGAAGAACCTGGTCACCAGCTGCTCCTCGACCAATCCAGCGTTGCGGCAACGTCTCGTTCAGGTATCCGCGAACAGCTAGGTGTCAATGGGGTGGCGCACCATAAAGGAAACATCAGACAGTCCCCTTCACATTGACGTGTCGAATGCGAGCTCGCTACACCCTCACCACCTCAAACCGTATGTTAAAATCATAATTTTAGTGATTTTCAAATGCACATATAATAAAAACTAACCCACCGAAATGAGATAACTGACATTAAAATAAGATACCACGGGTTAATTAAAAAAGTCTTTAAAATCGTGGTCTGAAATGTTTTCGCAAATTTTTAGAATTGCTTAAAATAAGAAAAATGGTGCCATATTTATAGCTTGTAGCAATCAATGATTATTTCTAAAATAATTTTTGCTAAACGTTAGCCTACCTTAAAATGATGTGCGTGTATCGATACTCTGACTGACTGCGCGAGGCTCTGAGAACAGTACTTGTGTTTGACTGGCCAGCTGCTAGTAGCTTACCACGCGCTGATTGGCAAACGGAGTTCCTACATGTTTGTGGCCAGTGTACGGTTAGAGTTCGTGGAATAAACGTCTGTTTCCCCTCTGTATTCTTCAGTATTCTGTTGTAAACTCGGGGCAGATGCCCATGAGAGTGCGAGTCAGGTTTGTAAGAAGTCTGGAAGAGAGGTCGCCGTGAAGGCTGTGGTGGACTCTGAGAGCGACTACGTGCTTCGCCGAGATGTGACATCATGTTACATGACAGGACCGAGATTGCTGTCACATCTCGAGGCAGGAGAAGCCACTTGACATGCTGTATTTCCTTCCAGGCGCCTGCTTACGAACAATAGCTGCCCAGTCCGCCGTCCCCTCGCTTCATCCTGATGTCACGAGGAGGCTTAGAGAGCACGTCGACGACAATAACATATAATAAGTTGGCCTTCGCCCACGACTTGTTGCTTGTTGTGGAGGAGTTGTCACGCTTTTTACGTCGTCGAACAACAAAGTTTATTTACACTAACTTCAACTTTTAAATAAATACTTTGTCAACTGAAAAGTTTATATTTGCTTTATCGTTAAAATCCTTCAAGAGCCAATTTTTTTAAATAGATTTTGTGACACGAAATACATGGTAACTTAATAAAAACACCAGTTTGTTACGAGACGCCAGAAGGTCGTATCTGAGTTCGTGAGGGATGGAGGTCTTAATAAAAACAAAAGAACTCAATTTGATTTTTAATTTATTCTCACAGCTCTTATTTACAACATTTAACTATCTATCTCCAGTACTATTCTTGTAATTTTTAGTGACCGCAATACTTAATATCCATCTCAACTCTAATTAAAGTACTACTCAATGTCTATATATTGGTTACAGTCACTTAATTCACACTCATTATATATATATATGTTCCATCTGTATATTGCCATCATTCCAGTAGTCTGTCACTCACGCCTCCAGTTCAGTAGTCCCGTCCGCCAATCACACTCTTCACTGCACCGATGCTCGCAGTCCGCAGACTTCACTCCCGCTGCTCACTCTCGCCGCCACTCGACGCTCTGCTGGCTCGTCGCTTCTCTGTCTTCGCTCATTTCTCTCTTTATTATTACGTCATACAATGGCAGGGTCATCGCTGAGANGCAACTCTCGAAACTGTCGGCTCGGAGGCCCGTCGCAGCTTAAGTAGTCTCGGTGGTCCGATCTGGAAGGTTCCCCGCACCCCGAGTCTTCCTGAGAGAGGCAAGGTCGATGAACCAGAACATTCTTTCAGATGACAGCAGAGATGCAATCTGCAAAAGGTCAGGAGAGCGAGTCGCAATAGGCTTATCGCGGCGGCACGCCTTTGAATAATCGCCGCGGAATTCTCACGTTACTACTCTGTCCTTCTTCGGTCATTCGCGCGGAATGGGTAATGGGAAGTGATGCAAAGCAGCGAGACTCTGTAACAATATCATTTCAGAAATTGCGTTCATAATGTTTTTACCGTATAAATATGAGACATTTAACTTAAAATACTGAATCGTACAAATTTGGTGCAGTTATTTTAGCAACAAGTTTGGTTTCAGCTAATGTGTTTCCTGAAGTTACAGCAGCGGCGTGTTGCAATTTGTTTTGCAACCCGACACTTTCTACGCCTGCGGCACGGACTTCATTTCTAACTAATTTCAATTAAAATTTTATCTCAATAAATAACATTGAAATATAAGCCAATAGCGAAGTAAATTTCTAAGAAATATTTTTCACGCCATTATAATTACACGAAAAATTATTTTGACAAAGTAGAAAATAATTTTAGCCCCTTGAACGCCCTTAACGGGAGCGGTGAAGGAAAGTCACATATTTTCCTAATTTTTGTCACAAAGTGGTTTTCAGAGGATTTTTCAATATGTTTGGCACGACACGAAATAACTATTAATTTCAAACACCTTTTTACATTGTTAGATATTCACTGCTTTTATTATTCTGGGAGTATTGATGGACGTTAAGAAATAATATCTCATTTATTATCTTCCGTAACTGCTCCGATAATAATGAAGACTGAATATCCAACAATGTAAAAATATGTTAACAATTATTATTTATGCTTTGCCATGCCAAAAGTTTTGAATAAAAAAAACCTCTAAAATAACACTTATGGAGACAATCTTGTAAATGTACTACTTTCGTGAACCATTCTCCTTAAGAAATTGGTCTAGGTAGGCCGCCGAACTGTGCTCACAGCTTCAGGGAGAAACTTCTTATTCAAAAACTGTTCCAAGTGCGCTAAAGATATCCACCTAGGAATATAATTTTAAAAAATTCCATGTCCAACAACAAATTTCAGTCCTCTATTTCCGTTTTAAATGTGTACTTTTTTTAATGGAAATTGCTGAATCGGACATTTTTAGTCACGAAAAAATAGGCTGTGTGAAGTTGTGGAGTAACTGGCAGTACATTTCTCTCTTTATTATTACGTCATACAATGGCAGGGTCATCGCTGAGAATGTCGACAGACGAGTTGCCGACGTAAAACTGCACGCCAGTTCAGTTCCTTGTACATAGAGGCGATGAGGCATGTGATGAGCATACCTGGGTCGCCCATAGCCATCCCGCGCAGCCGGGCCGAACCCTTGAATGTAATTAAATAATGCGTAACCCCTTCACAACAAACGATTCGGGTATCGAGTGGAATTTAAATGTTAAACGGGCATTTTAAAAAATCGAAAGAAAAAAAAAACACGTAAAAGTAAAGCCTGGTTCACATCAAAGTCGATCACGCCGAACAGAGAGGTCAGAACCCATCGCTGCAATTTATACGCACTACATATTTTAATGTATGTGCAATTTTGTTTTATACTTAGAAAAATTTATTTCAGTGAGTGCTGCCTGCTGGTTCATTTCCAAACTGCATTTATTTGATAAATGTACGAAGTAAAGTTACATCAAGATTCACAAATTCACAACAAATACATAAATTTAACAATCGTAGACTATTGCATCATTGTGCGTGAATTTGCTGGTACGGAACTTGCGGAACGGCGGACCTCTGGGAAATATCAGCGAAGACTGTTCTTCCAGCGACTGGAAACTTATGCGTGATTACAACTCTTCGGCATAAATAGTGCGGAAAAGGAGGACGGTTTCTGATTGGCTGTTCCAGTCTTCCATCGACGTTATAGGCAAGCATGTGAACCACTCCTGTCTTCCAGTTGTGTCAGTGATGTAACGATAGCTGCAGATGTGATCTCGTGGCAGCAGACCTGCCTGCATTCAGAAGGCCGCAGTTCAGTTACACTGTGGGTAATAGAGACGGGCGTTATTTAACGTAACAGTTATAATAAACTGTTAGAATCTGGTAACGTGTATTGTTTAGACCGTTATTTTTGGAAAGTCTTGGATTGCGTCACTTAAACCACCGCTTGACTACTGCGCGTGTGTAAAAGTTATTTTTTTGGAACGTCTTGGCTTGCAACTGTACGCATGCGTCAACGTTATTTCTTGGAACGCCAAGCTTTTTGAAAATTGAACAACATAATCGTTANAAACTTATGCGTGATTACAACTCTTCGGCATAAATAGTGCGGAAAAGGAGGACGGTTTCTGATTGGCTGTTCCAGCCTTCCATCGACGTTATAGGCAAGCATGTGAACCACTCCTGTCTTCCAGTTGTGTCAGTGATGTAACGATAGCTGCAGATGTGATCTCGTGGCAGCAGACCTGCCTGCATTCAGAAGGCCGCAGTTCAGTTACACTGTGGGTAATAGAGACGGCCNTGCCTGCATTCAGAAGGCCGCAGTTCAGTTACACTGTGGGTAATAGAGACGGCCGTTATTTAACGTAACAGTTATAATAAACTGTTAGAATCTGGTAACGTGTATTGTTTAGACCGTTATTTTTGGAAAGTCTTGGATTGCGTCACTTAAACCACCGCTTGACTACTGCACGTGTGTAAAAGTTATTTTTTTGGAACGTCTTGCCTTGCAACTGTACGCATGCGTCAACGTTATTTCTTGGAACGCCAAGCTTTTTGAAAATTGAACAACATAATCGTTANCTTGCAACTGTACGCATGCGTCAACGTTATTTCTTGGAACGCCAAGCTTTTTGAAAATTGAACAACATAATCGTTATTTCCCGGAACGTCGGTGCAGGTGAGAAATTATTTACAGCAACCTATTACAAAAATAACGTGTTACTGGAACGTGTTACTTAGGCCCACATGGAACTGGAAAGATGGAACTCGTTACATGAAAGTATAGGATGTTCAAGGTTAAGTGAGCACTTTTGAGGCCCTGGTTACTTTTCTTTCAGCCATGTTTTATCCTTTAACCACCTTTTAAAATAAATATTGTCATGTAAGTAATAAACACAGTGTGTATACTTCACCGCACTCGGAAGTTAACGTCTAAAGCTAAAATAAATTATATTTATTGATTATTATTCCAAATGAGAGGACTTCCAAAAGAGGTCACTGTACCGTGAATAAATAGCCTATAACGGTTTGGCGCAGCCTTAGTGGCTCAGTATACGTAGGCGATATGGCGTGGCGGCTTATCTGTTGTGGACGTACACAATCTATGATTGGCTGCGCGAGGCTGTGGGAAAGGACCTTGTGTCTGATTAGCAACTACGTACTGCGAAAGGTTTTCTGTAGGCAAGACTACAGCCTGGCAAGTGGCAAGTACGTTACATGGCGCTGATTGGCTAACGGCGTTCCGAAGAGTGGATGGCCAGTGACGACATTTTGCCCCGACGTGTGCGACTGAAAGAGATAGAGAGAGAGAGAGAGAGAGAGAGAGAGAGAGAGAGAGATTTAGGCGACTCTTAACAACGAGGTCTTGAGAGCCGAAGAGGGTGAAATGTGGTGATAATGGAACAGCGCCGGAATGAAAGAGCGGGGGAAACGGGAAATCCCCGAGAAAACCCGCTGCCGCTGACCAGAGGCATCGTCCGGCATTCCCACTTGCGAAAATCCGGGAATGACTCGCCGGGGATTGAACCCGATTCGCCTTGGTGTGAGGCGAGCATGCTAACAGCTCAGCCACCGCGGCCCCGTGTGTGACTGGAGTTCGCGGATAACTGGTTGTTCTTCTCTGTATACGCAACTATTCTGTGCCTCGATATGTTGTCTACTGTAATTCCATTTTGGAATTCCCTGACTTTTCCCTGATTTCCAGGCAGAATCTTGCCATTTTCCATTACCTATTTTCGGGAATACAGAAACCTCCTACTACCACGTTATTTTTCACCGCTGAAGTTGAATTAAATTACACTGCAACAGGCTTAGCAATCAGGGCCAACATTATATTCAGCCCATAAATGTTTCACGCAATACGCGGTATTTACTAAAAACACACAAATAGTTTATTTTGTACGTATATGCTTTCACGTCACTTGGAAAAGACTTATTATTACCAATTCATGAACTTAAAAATTGATATTTTAAATCGCATATGATCATAATTACANACTTGGAAAAGACTTATTATTACCAATTCATGAACTTAAAAATTGATATTTTAAATCGCATATGATCATAATTACATTATGTTGTATTCACACAACCCACAAATTTTGCATAGTAGCAATTATTTACATTTCCCTTAATGCCTCTGACATTTCCCTGACTTGTCCTTGTTTTCCTTGTGGGTGGACAACCTGCCCTACACTGACGCGGAGGCCTGTGAGCGAACCAACACGTGTCAGCAAAAAGTGCTGGGCTTGACTGTGGTCGCCAAGGAGGTACAGCAGTGTATGCCAACATGGCGACGTGTGAAGCACGTGGTCACACGAGCACGTCGAGTTACAGGGGCTCCACGTGCAAGTGTTGCAGTGTATCTCAAGTGGCGGAGGACAGACATAGCACAGACAGCAGGTGTGTTCCATTCGACTTCTCTTTTTGCTCTTCGGAAGTCGTGAGGGTTGAGGTCAAAGTGACCTGGGTCAAAAAGAGCTGTAACGCCTTCAAAGCGAAATAGTTTTAGGTGTTTTCGTGTATGAAAATCAGAATGGCGAATATAGCAGACGCCTTGTAGTTGACATTATATTTATATTTGTGATATTTTGTGTTTACAAATTATTTTCTCTGCAACATGCATTATTTTAAAATACATTTCAGCATCCGTAACATCTTTAATTCAGTGAATTATTTCTTCGAAGATAAGTTGAAAGGTTAGAGACGCTCTCTTTTTGTAAACAATAAATATGGCGAACCAGTGAAGCCCACCAAAATCTACCCCTTAAGACGATTTGCCCTCGCAACTCCTGCTTCAGAAGAGGAGCAAAAGGGCATAGCCAGAATGACCAAGGACCACTTTGAATGGAACTGTCGGCGCCAAACTGTTTCCTGCAAATGTAACGCGAAAGACGGGAAATGTGAGAATGTGCTGCGGATTGTAACAAAGGAATGGTGTAGCTGGCGCCAGAGGGGGTCTAGCTTGACGGCGGTCACGTTGGTCGGACAGCCCAGGTCGGACAGCCCAGGTCGGACAGCACACAAAGCCTGACACTGTGTCGCCTGCTTGCATACTGACAAACTGCAGCCAGACCTGACCTTGAGTGCCCTGCCCTCGCCGCCGCCGACTAACTACAAAATAAACGACTATTATTAAGGTGCCTCCCTTGTAATATTTTCAAATACCTCAAGGTCACATCCGGCCGCACAAAAGCAATGCGATGGCGATGGAAAATAACATAAACAAGCTTAGCGCGTCTTCTGTTTCCTCGACATTTTAAGCGGTGACTATACAGTTTTAATACAGCAATCTGTTCTAAAAAAAAACACATATTTCTTGCTATAGTTTTGAAACACTTGTTTACTGAGGAATACGTATCGTAATCAGAAGGCACAGCAATTCTCGCTAGCTTTAACACTTTTCAACGACCACATTTATTTTTCAATGACCAAATCTATGAATCGGAAATAAAACATCAACTTCCATTTCTGTCCTAAATAAAAAATTCACATTAAAATAGTCCGTAGTTTTTATAGTACATACAAAGTTGGTTACAATGAGACCAGCATGACAACACGGGAAGGGCACACGGGCCCCGAGGCACATCAGTAAGGGCCACAATAGCCCGCGCTTCCAGCGTCACATCGCCCTTATGCGGAAGTCTCTGGAATGGCGTGTTGTGTTTCCGTCATCACACTTTCCTCTGCAGATTGCATACAGCATGCGACAGCGGCACTTTATTACACGCGGTGAAGGCCCACAGAAGTAACTACGACTGTCCAGTTTTACTTTTCTCCTACGCCTTAAGGAAACTGCGCAAGTAAGCTGAAAATAAGCAATTTTTTTTTTAACAATTTTCACAATTTTTTAAAAATATGAATCTACGTAAACATAACACCGTGCTAGCTTACATAATTGTATTTCAACTTTTCTTCAACAAGTCGTATACCTCGGGGTATTTATTAACGTAGACGCGCAAACAACGAGCGTACAGAATATACGTCAGGAGCACTAAGTCTCAAGTACATCACGCATCATTAGATGTCTTGTTTGTAACGCCTGAAAGTGCGTGTGTTAGTACAGCGTGCAAGGTAAGCCAGCAGCACGCCACGGAGGGAAGATGGACGCGCCCCAGCAGACGGCGGCTGCTGTGTTGCACCTCTCTGCCCACGGCGCCTGCATACTGATGCCAGCGAAGGCTACCAACTAACGCCACACGCCACCAAAACACGCTTATTAAATTACGGAGCTGCGCCTTCGTCGCGCATGCGTAATTAGCCGCGCTGTGTCCGGTCTGGAGCACTCCATCACACCCCCTCCTTCTCCCCACTCTCCTCCTCCAGTCACATTTCTTAAGGCGCTTCTTTACCTGCTATAGGACGTGCACCGTCAACTGAGAAGCACAAATCAACCTTTGAAGAATGTCGCTGCGCCTATCTGAATGCGTTCTAACGGACACACTGACTGGCATAACGACCTAGGAGAGAAGTTCCATGTCTTAACACTGAATTAATAGTGTAAGGTAAACATCTGTGAATACTAGAATAATTTGTTTTGCTGGTTTTTCCTCATATAAGTGTAAGAATGAGACAGTTTGTAAATATTTACTTTTCTAATATTTTCACAGTTTCGTTTGACCGAAGCAGGAATAATGTAATAACGTCCATGACGGTATTACATTGTACATGTGGTGGAGGAATACACAATGTGCATACAAGTATATCTTAAACAGGGCTTTGATAAGTGCCCATTTACCGCGAAAATTCTATAAAAAGACTCAAACTTCGATGCCCACAGTGGTGGTTGCCTTCGACTGGACCAATAAATATATTTCGCACATTTACTATGGAATATCTGACAAAAACTAGGTAGCATGTTTTGACATTTAGCTTAATTTCTTTTATTATAAGAAGTGAGATATATTTTTAAAATGTATTCTTTGGTGCATTTTTAAGGAGCGATAAGGCAAACTGTTAAACAATTATAGAATATTCATAGTAAAGTGAGAACTTTTTAAGGCTCTCCAACAGTCATAATAACCAAAAAATTATAATTTATTGTCACCTCAGAACTTGTCTTTTGAGAGCTATAAATGTTAGTGGCATTGCAATTTTTATATAAACAATTGGCGAAAGGATACAAATGAGCCGAAAGTAATTTTTAAGCACGGCCTTGAAAAGTTCTCTGCACACGTGACAATTCTTAACTGAAGGCCTCGTGTGTGAAGAGCAGAGCCAGAGTGAGAGAGACCGGCGGTCTGTCAGCTCGGTGTCGATAGTCGTCAACTCGCGCGTGCCGCGGCAGACAGCTGGTCATCACCTCTGTCTCTCCCCGGGGTCCGTGCCTGCTCTCCCAGGGACTCGCCCCACACTCTGGTCTATCACAGATATACGACCCCGTACTGGTGGTTTCCCACCCAATTTGGGAGGGGGGAATTCAATGTTGGCCTACACAGTTTGGGGGATGAAGGGGATCCCAGCCCAATTTGGTCCAGATCCGTAATAGAGTGCAGGATTGTGTAGAGCACACACAGACATACATACATACATGCCAGTGAAGTGTGCCCGTTAGGGGCAGAGACATTTGTCAAAGGTTGAGTAGAAAAGAGCTCAAATAACCGTAAACAGTGTATACCAGCTCCGCTTGACTGCGCTGTGCATACTTGAGCACCAATCCTGTTCCCATTGGCTGCTGGCAGCTGTACGGCGGCACACAGTAGACAAGTACCGGGTACAACATGGCGTGGCGGTTCCTCTCATGTGGGCCTACCCATTCTCTCATTGGCTGCGCGAGGCTCCGGGAACGGGCCTTGTACCTGATTGGCCACTGCGTGGTGCGGAAGTTTTCATGTTGGCAGGGCTACCGTCTGGTAAGTACGATAGGTTATCAGGCGCTGATTGGCAAATGATGTTGGTCAGCGACGCCATTTTGCTGGCGTGTGTTGTTGGAGTTCGCGATGTAAGCACATCTCTTCCTACGGCTTTTACCTGAGTGATACGGTTGCCAACTTTATGAGAGTTGCCAGAATCGAAACTTGCGACAACTTGCCACACGATATCTGATCCCAATGAAGCGGAGTGTTCGTACGCAGGTGATACACGCACTAGCGATACAGTGACACAGGTATTGAACTCGTGCACAAGGTTGTTTGTCGGTGTTGTTGTTGGTGTTACAGACAAATATAACGTGTGTTTAATTTAAGGTTCAATGCTTGATTACAAATAATTCACCGAGTAATCGTGTCTGTTCCACAGCCCACGCCAATGCAACATCTCTCAGTGGATGACGCAACCTACTCCGAAACAGCTAGTCAAATGCATACACCTATGAACAACCCCTCATATCTCAAATAGTGGTTTTTCATAACAATAATCACGTAATGAACTGTTGGGGAGAAATGGGTATATTCCCATTTTAATAAAAGCACTAAATTTGATATCGTTAGCTTAGTAAATAATTACATCTCGGAACAGAAATGGACAGTGTCTTGTGAGCCCCGTAGTGCCATTTACTAATTTTAAACCAAAATTGCGTTACCTTCAGCGGTTTGGAAGATATTAGGGGTGAACCTCTTAGCTGAATAACCTGTATACCTCTATACCCCCTTATGACAGAGCCAGTGTTTGTAGAACATTGGCAATGGAGATGAGAGTAGGGTTACCAGACGCTCAGAATAAAAACGAGGACATTAACTCTGGAAAGGGAGGACTATTCACTAAAAAGGAGGACGGTGCAATGTCATTGGCGCAGCAAATCATTTGTACTGGAGAACCACACATCAACTTTTTTTTTGCATATTAGTTCAATCTTAATAGTATTGACAAAATAGTTTTATAAAGTCATTAGAATTTCAAGCAAACACTTTTCACAAGTTAAATTCGCAACATAAAATAATTCCCCAATATGAATTCTAAGTACGAGAAAAATAAACGTTTATGTTTTTTACACAAAGAAACATTTTAATGCACACACTACAGTGCCAAAAATTAACATAAATAAGAAGTTGTTAAAAAATCGTCAACATAATTTGCGTGGTTCATCAAAGAACGTACATACATAACAATACGTTTAGGTAATTCAATGTTGACAACAGCTACAATAACAATTGCTGCACAAAAATTGAAAACGTCAAAACAGTTATTAGCCAAACACCATATGATATAAGGTAAAAAAAAACGGTCATTTTTTATTAACACGAAAAACTTGCCGGAAACAGAAATATTCCTTCGAAACGAGTGCAGGTCTTTCTTTGGCGGGCGTCTTGTGACCCTAGATCCGAGGGTGCAAGCTTGTATACACCTGTAGCTGCGGCACTAGCGGGTGAGAGGAGGGAGGGTACAGGTAAGAAAACATGAAGAAGGAGAGAGGATACAGGTAAGAAGACATGAAGAAGGCGCGAGGGGACAAGACACGGAGATGGAAGGAAGCAGCTGGCTGAATAATTCAGAGGCGACGTGTGACGAGTGGCTCCAGCATCAGCGCCGCTGTTTTGCATCGAGATGACGTCTCTGGAATTACCTGTCCGCGCCGCATCTTCACTCCGCCACTGAGATGCAGTGACGGCGACAGACAACTTCCTACTGTCTATCCCCGCACCCCCGCCTCTCGCCTCGCGGAGGTTTCTTACACTCGGGTTGCCGACAAAACTGCATTCCTTTCCGGAAAGCGCGCAGTAGGAAATGACACGCAAATTCACCACACCAGTGTATACACGAAGTGAGAATGCGTGAAGGGTGAAGTTCCCCCTTCCCCCACCTCCTCAGAGGCGTTCCTCCATTTTCTCAGGAGGAAGTCACATGAATAGGCAAGCTCGCAGCTATACATTCCTATATGTGCAGTCTGGCACACCGAATGTCTGTACTTGGAAAACGGGAGAATGTGTATTTCAATCCATGTTCACAGTGAATTGTTATGTTCATGAATGAAAGAAACGATTATCGTGCTCAAACCACTGGCATCCCCCTTGTAACTTTTACTTATATCATAATCAAAACTTTAATTGTTTGTCTTAAGAAGGATTGAAAACACAGCAACTTTATTTATTGTCTGCGTGTAAAGACAGCAAATATCAACCAATATACAGAAACTCATGCTATTGTTAATTGTGTATTCACTAAGCAAGTACAGTAGAGTATAATCTTTAGAACAGTGGAGTTGCAAGACTTTGTTTAAATAAACAATCACATGGCCACGTTAATTCTCACATGCTACGAAGGTTCACGTGTTTACTGAGAGGATAAAGAAATGCGCTGACTATGCTCACTGCCACAAGCTTACATTCCCTCGGACCTCGGTTCTGTAGTGACGGGAGTAGATGGTTTCCAGCTACTACAACAACGCAAGCTGACACGCGCACCTCGTGATACACGTCGGCTACAGTACAGTGTGATAAAGTTTGTGACCCTCTTAGCCTCTAGGCCCTTCCGGGATTACTATACATGCATGCTTTTAACCATAAAATAAAATCTTCATATTTTCAATTGTTTTAAATAACATATTAAATTATACTCACTATCTTCACTGCCAAGGGAACGTTTATTAAAAGTTTAAAAATAAATAAAATTCTAATCTCAAATTTTAATTCTTAAAAATTGGCTATATTATATTAATTATATATTATAAAATAAAATCACTTCTCAATAACAAATTAAAATCTTTAAAGTAATAAATCAATTCCATAAAGTAGAAAAATAAAAGTAAAACCATTTATCTTTAAAACTTAAAACTTTAAAATTTTAAAATTAAAACTTTTAAATAGGTAGGGAGGGGAATCTCCTGGGGAGAGAGCTGTGACATTTGCCTGGTAAACCAGTTTCCACGGGGAGCCAATGGGGAGGCTGTCACACAAACCCTTTGCTCCCTCCCAGTATTACCTATCAAAACATATTAAAAAATATATAAAAACATTCTAAATACTTATATCATATACTAAATTATTTCAACTATCTTAATAATTCTTATACTAATCAGGTTTCATAGTTGGTTTCCTTTCTTAATCTTTCTCGAGCATTTTTTAAGCAGGGGCAATTACTGTATGTAGCTCTATGTTTTATTAGTTGATCTTCTTTTTGAACTCTTTTACAGTTAACACATTGTTCTTCATTATTCTTACAATTTATTTCACTTGAACATTTACCGCAGTTATTTTCCTACTCCCTACACCACTTCTGTGTGTGTCCATATATCAAACATTTCTTGCACCTCACTGGAGACAGAAATTCCTTTGCATTATGTACTAACCAGTTACAATATTTTTTTTTCCTATTCTCAATCTTTCTAAAGATTCTTGAACTTACTTCCATTATAACATTGTTTATGTTATTTTTCGGTTTAGTTCTGAACAATATTTTACATTCATTATTATATTTCTGTTTTGGTATTTCTAAAAAATTCTGGATATATATATATCTTCCTTGAATTCCTCATCTTGTATTTTCGTATCTACATCATATATAATAAGTTTTGGGTTCTTTTTAACTTTTCTCGTTACTTTCATATTAGGTTTTTTACTTCTCTAATCGCATAACCTTCGTTAGGAAGTTCAATTCCTATTCCACTATTCCTTACTTTCCAAAAATTATTAATTTGTATCATTTTCTCATTAGGTCGTATTGGCCTCATCATTTCATTTCTTGTTGTTTCACTACTGTTGCCAGTTCGTTCAATTGCCGGTTCTACTATAAGTACAACTGGTTCATATTTCTTTTGTTTATTCCATACATCACTAGTTCCTTCATTTTCCTTATCTCTTCCTTCCTGCATGTCTCTTTCTTGAACATGTATTTTATCTTTTAATTCACAAATTTCTATTTCGTGATCAGTTCGTGTTTCATAGAAAAAGTTTAGATCCCTCAAGTGTAAAGCAATTTCTATTTCTTGTTTAGTTATTATTCCTAGCAAATTGTTAGCAGCTGCCATTGTAATTGTCCTTAATCTTTCTGATACACTTTTTTCCTTGAATAATATTCTTTGTAAATTTTTACATGAATATTTGCATCACTTATTGTTCCAACTGATTCTTCTATCGTTGGATTTTTTTTCTTCTTTTACCCCCATCCTCTGTGTCGTCTTCTTCTATGAAGCCTCTCTTCTTCTTCTTGTCTATGGCCCCTTGCTACATCACTACTTCTTTTTCGAGTTCCTCATCTCTAAACGGCTCTTCCATGTTTGTCATTAATTCTTCTTCTACTTGTTTTCTTTCCTGTTGTTTTCTTATTCTATCTTCTTCTCCTTTTCTTGTTGGCGATCTTTGTACTTTCCCACTTCTTTTAAAAGGAGACTCGTCATCTTTCCCACTTCCTTTTTCATTTCCACCTCCCCTCACATTCTTCCCTTGATTTGACATATCTCTGTGATGATGTCTGCTAGAGGGCGGCCCCATCCCAAACACAATTAATAACTAATAATTTTTTTGTGATGTGCGGTACCCAGCTTCACACTTCATCTTTAATCATTTTCTTCAACTATATTATTTTCTATCAAATACTCATGTCTTTGGCATTTGTGTATACTTGTTCATTACAGAACTTTTAATCCAGCTAAATTCCAGCTCTGCCACTTATACAGTCGACTTATCTCGTGGCCTCCTTCTACATATTAAGAGTGCACATCTGATCACCCCTGATCACTAATTTACAATGTTCAGATCAACTCTAAATTTTTAACATATACATTTCATACATCCCTCCTGCATCTGACCGTGAGTGATCACTAAATTTTCTAAATTGCTTTTTTAGCTTAAATTAGTCTTCCCTTCAATGTTCTGCACACTTCTTATAACCCTCAATTCTATTCTACCTGCCACATTCCTTATACTGGATCGACTATATATTACAAACTCATAATTAATAATGTTATATATACATAATTTCCTATGGGACACATAAACATATACATAGAACATTAATACATTTTTATCATATAAAATTGTCCCCCCAAAAATATATTCAATCTTACATACACTTTTATATTTACATAATTTATAATCAAATACCATATACCCAGACAAAAATTTACATATTCCATTCCTGTATATTAAATTTTGTCGTAATAGGCATACATGGCCAGTGCGCCAGACAATTTTCTTCCACTAGATTTTAAAGATTTATAGACTTACTGTAATTAGTAAAATTTTTGGTTCTCACATTACAAAGTTTATAATATTCGATAATCATTAGACCAGACTTCTCATGATATAATCTCCTGAATAAGGTTATTTCCATATTTATTATTAACATTTATATTTAATTTACTGATAAAATATATTCTATTAAATATCCCAATTGAGCTGAGGTTATCACTTAAAATTTGTATTTTCATCATGATACCTTCCAATTAAAAGGTTCAGCCTCCAATCCATATAGGCTGTCGTGTTAATCAATCAGTTTTACATAATTCAATGATTAAATTCCAACATCTTTCATCAATTACCTCGGCAACCCATGGCCAGTACCCCAACACATGGGTAACACACTAGCCTAATTTCATTAATACATTTACTTACAGTTTTCTTCCACTGGATTTTAAAATTTTAAGAATTATTGTAATTGATAAAAATTTTAATTCTCAAATTACGAGGAGTATAATAACATTACAATCAATTTACGGATCAAATATGTTGTATTGAATATCCCCATTTAATTAAGGTTATCTCTTAAAACTTGCATTTTTATCATAAAGCCCTCCAACTTTTTAAAGCCTCAGCATCCTTTCTGAGAATTTATATATTCTAATATTGATACAACATATTACACAGATCTCAATTAATAATTATGATACACTATCATAATGTTTTACATTTTATCGTGTTCCTCGGCTATAACATAACCAACACTTTTCATAACATGCATTTATAAATCCAAAAACCTTATTAGGATCTCAAAATTTAGGTTCACACCTTATTTAGCTATTACATTGTGTTAATAAATTACCAATTCCACATTTAATCATACCAATTTTCAATTTTTAAGTTTATCGTGACTTTGCCAAATTACCCATATTTTCTACGATACATTTTAATCAATTAAAACCATCAACACAGTATCAATTACTAAGTTCTTACATTGCTTAAGTTATACCTTTGTACCTTCCACAATCCAATTAAGATTTAACCATATAAATTTTACAAAATTAATTTCATCGTAAACTGGTCCAGATGTGTGTTTTGTATTTTCATTTTAATAAGTCTCTTCTCTTAATTTAAAATTTCCTTGAGTTCCCATCTAAACTGCATAATGTTCTAAGCCCAAACTATAATATACATACTCAATTCCTGTATTTAATACGTTATCAGAATATGCACACATGGTCAGTGCCCCAGACAATTTTCTTCAACTGGATTTTAAATATTCAAAAACTTTGTGTAAGTAATAAAATTTTAGGTTCTCACATTGTAAGGATTGTACTATTCAATATTCATAGGTCCAAACTTCATTCAAACATCCCAAATTTTAATTTTCCATTCTGTCGTTACTTTAACCTAGCGCAATGTTTACCTTTTCTAGGCTGATATATTTTTGTTCAAAATTTCACTTTTCCTATGTGTATCTTGATGTAAACTCATACACAAAGCTGTTATCATAACTATAGTTATCATTTATAGTCAATTCACTCACCGAATTAGCTGATTTGTACATCTCGAATACCAGACTACATGAGCCTTGCAGCTCGAATTTTGGATGTTGTTTTTCCTATTCTTATCTTGATATTATGCATCACATTCATTTCCACATATTCCTTAGCCTTGGCACCGCACAATTACACGCAATTTCACATATTAAAATGTTTAATTATCATGTTTGAGGCGAAAAACCTCCCCCGACAGAAAACACTACTCGCGCGCACGAATCATCACCATAGAGTAGTGTCGGCTACAGACTAGGATACACGCCTGCACTGCCGAGCTGGGAGACACAGTGGAAATGTCCTCTGTGCACCTGTCAGGTATAGAGGCTCCTGAGCCACGACAGATAACATGCGGGTTGTGTGTTGTCTGGCCTGCAGTGGAGAAGGCCGGATCGTGAGAAGACTAACATCGTCTCGGTCTACACCGAGCACCAGTGGAAAGCACGCTTTAGACAAGGGGGGGGGGGAGATACATTATAAAGTATATGTATAAAATAAAATACATAATACCAGAAAATATTAATATCGATATAAATTAATACAGATTAATAAAATATTAATGAAAGTTTACTAATTTATATTGTTATGGAATTTTTATTTTATTAATATGTAAGTATATCGTTGTTATATTTTACTGATATGTGTACAAAAATAATATTTATTAATTTATATAAAAATTATTTTATTGAAAATATAATATAAAATGTACAAATAGAAAAATAAGAACTCGTCTCTCTAGCTGTAGCGTCTCTCTAGCCCTGGCGTCTCTCTAGCTGTAGCGTCTCTCTAGCCCTGGCGTCTCTCTAGCTGTAGCGTCTCTCTAGCCGTGGCGTCAAGAGCACTGTGCTTTCTTTACTGCTACAAGATAAGTAAGCTTCTATAGAACAAGAAGTGAATTCCGAAAAAAGAGTTGGATTTCTTTGAGGGACCAGCCAAGAAGACTTACGAATAATGCATGAGAAACTAGAGAACTAGGGAGATAATGGCCATAAAGAGTACAATAATCCGAAACGAAACAAAATAAAAAAAAGGGTGGAAGTGGTTCGACTGTGTAAAAAAAAGGAAAGGAGAACGAATACGTGAATTGTGATGGAGTGAGGAACCAGCAGGCATAAAGCATCTTGGAGTGCAAGTATAGGTCGACTAGAGGCCGGGAGATGAGCAGGAATAACTCCGAGGATTAGACTTGCTTCGCTTTTAAAGTAAGAATATTTTATGGGGAGCGGCTTTCGTACATAACTTCAACTTAAACTTGAGGAGATGACAAACAACAACACGAAACCCGGAATTAGAACACAGAACCTCGGTCACAACTGGCCCGGTCTCGAGGTGCACCAGACATGAACATGCAGGTCGCTGAGGGGCGTCGCATTTTCCTTTTCATTTGCTTAGTAATGTCGTGAAAACAGAGCGGGGGGTTAGTAACAAAATTCCATGCTGGCAATTTTTTTATATTTCACTTTTAAACTTTAGCATTACGAAAACACGCTTCATCTTAAGAAGTTGACCTCTTCTTTCACATTTACGGAATGTCTCAAACATTTCGTCGTTCTTCACGACGTTTGCCGAGAAGGTATGGCGAGAAAGATATTAAAAAAAAATAAAAGCGAATGAGACAACGCAAAAACAGAAAAATATTATTACGCGTTTGTATATCGTAACTTTATGCTTTCATGTCCTTAAAAATGTGCCGGTGTGAATATCCACAAAAAAATATATATATCGTCAGAAACATACGGTGAGTACTTCCATCAATTTTGTCGACGGGAAAACACATGAAAATTAGTGTCTCAAAGAAAATTAAATCAAACGTTGACTGATTGGTTGAGGGCGTTCCGCTCAAAAGTAATTAACGTGATTCTCAAACGGAGGACTGATTTAACAATATGAAACATATCTCTAATCTGCTGGCTGTGCTATCGAAATGACTCTATTCTCGCACTCTTCGTGTTTGCGTACGATGCAACACACATATTACATTGACTCTGCTTGACCAGCGCAGAGCAAGACACTGGCTTCTCTGCTGTGACTGCACGCAACTATCTACTCTCATGTACCCGGTACACGTACCAAGGTCATCCTCCATCAAGCCGTCCAAGAGATACTCGGGTGCACAGAGGTGAGCCACGGGAAAGTAGGAGGGGGTAGAACATGCTCTTTTCAAAGTGTTTCTGGAAAATTGTAAAATATTAGCAGACTTAACAGTGTATTACGCCAAGCGAGAGCTTGTTTTGTTATTATTTGCCAGGTTGTTTTATAATAATAGCTGGACGAGCCGGCTGCGAAACGGGACGACCAGTTGAATACTTGCCATGAGACGTGAGTGACGTGGGGTGGACAGGGAGAGTTTTCACGTGCTGGGCAGAAGCCAAATGTGAAATGTAACACAACTGGCCTGGTCTTGTGTATAACACGTCGTGACAGTCGAGTTTCAACTTCGTTTCTGCCTCGCCACATCGCATAATCGCATACCTACCGTGGTCAGTGGAAGGATGCTTTTGGGCAGCTCTTAACATCGTGGTCTTGACAGCCGATGCCTCTGTGTCGGCAGCCTGGAGTGGTCATTAGTGCCTACTGTGCACCACCAGTGACTGAGAAGACGAAGGGTGACCAGCAAATTAAGCGAGACTATAGACTGCGACTGACCGGTTGGACTGTCACAAAGTGGGACTTGTTTAATGATTGACGGATATTTAAACTATGGAAATATGTAGCAATTGATATTATGACCGTTTATTTGTAATGAATGAGTGAAGATTAAGATAATGAGGTAATATTAGAACAATGATTAGGGATTAAATTATAATTGAGATTAGCATAAAAATTGCTGTCGTTGATATAAATAAGTGTTCATAGCAGGGATAGAAAGTTATAGTTGTAATGCAGTAATGATGTATGTATTTTTATATACAATGGTAAACAAATGATGAAATTATATTTTGTTGTTTTGCTTTATGAAGACCTCGATCCCTCAAGTACCTGTATACGCCCTAGGCTATTTGTAACAGTATATTTCCACAGTCAGTATGTTCGTGGACTGGCGCCCCGAGTGTAGGCAGGGGCCGCGGTGGTGTAGTGGTTAGACTACTCACCTCCAACCCAGACAAACAGGATTCGATTCCCGGCGGGGTCGCTCCCAAGTTTACGCATGTGGGAATCATGCCGGTCGATGCCGCTGGGCGGCGAGTTTTCACGGGGATATACAGTTTCCCCCGCCATTACATTCCGGCGCTGCTCCATACTCTTCTCACTTCACCCTCACTCTCAAGACCTAGATGTTAAGATCCACCCAATTATCTCCACTCTGAATGTAGATACCCACGCACCACTGCGTCCACCGACCTATTGACTGTGCAGAAGAGTGTAATCGCTGTTGAATGAACTCGCCAAATTCTCTGGTGTCTGCCACGGGCGTGAGTTAGCGGGCCGGCACGAGAGCACTGTATACTTACGAGACTAGTTAGTGCGACATTATCCGCCCTCAGCACGCCAGATCTGATGTATTACCGCGGAGTGAAGACAGGTTCTGCCAGTCCCGCCCTGTCATTACCTCGTTACAAATCACGTCATAGTCTAGCCAGTGTCACCCGGCTGTATAATGGCTGCGGCCTCGTCCTCACACAAGGACGTTCTCTCGTGGCACGCTCTTCTCAAGTAAAGCCTGTTCACCACCAACTGAGCACTTTTGAAAGCCCTGCTTAACGCACATTCCGTATACTTCCGTAATATGTAGAATTAACATTGCCATTAACCTGGTCACTGTATTCATGCGTCGGTCGTCAAGAAACACTGTGAAATTATTACAAGTAGCCCTAAATGTTCTACAAATTCTCTCATTCTGACGAGTACACTTAATTTGCCCTAAAAGCGAATCGCCTAATTCCATTTGTCCTACTGCGTTTATCCTAAAACATATTTTTCGTAATGAAGTGGTTATCATTAATCAACTGTTCTTTAGTGTGATGAAAGTGTATTCAATTTAACACAAGTGATACAAAAATATTCAACAGTAACTTTGCTTCAAATAACTGTTAGGATTGTTACTCAAGAAAGAACGTGCGTTTCTGTAACAACTAGTTTCTGGTTTGCCCATCATCCTTTGGTAGAAATAGTTTCACTCTCGTCAATAGAGGTAATTTTTGTACGATGTTTAGGCGATTTATGAGAGTTGTAAAGCAGAGTGTCTTGATATCCAGAGGCAGGTTTCAGAACCCAAGCCGCACGTAGTCCGCGCGTATTCATTCGTACACGAAGAAGGATGATAATCAAGCTTAGAAATTATCACCAGNCCAAGCCGCACGTAGTCCGCGCGTATTCATTCGTACACGAAGAAGGATGATAATCAAGCTTAGAAATTATCACCAGGCGGTCAACCACGTACAGAAAACAATGGTATTTAACTGAATAATTTTCCGAAATATTAAAAAGAAATGGTGTCGGGAAGCAGGAAACGTGTACGCTCTAACTGTGGTCACGCGAGTGATATATTTTTTGTACTTCTACTCGCATTCGCATATTACTGATGAGATTATTAAACGAAATCCCATGTCCACATTCTCTCCGACACTAAAAATATTATATTAATTATTGGCGCACACACTAATAAAATTTGNCGAAATCCCATGTCCACATTCTCTCCGACACTAAAAATATTATATTAATTATTGGCGCACACACTAATAAAATTTTACCATCTGACATCTTCGCAGATACTATAGGCTACGAGCAAAGAAACAAGATACGTGTTACCTTTTACAATTCCATATGCAAATAAATTGGTTTCCGTGCTATGAAAAATTGTTTATCTTCTCTGTGGACAGGTTGAATAAATTTGTGGTACACGTTGTGCAACTACGGGCACGTGATTATCTAGGATGGTATGAACCCTTGACCATAAAGTTATAAAATGTTTAAAAATGCGTTATAACAATACAATATTATAATACAATTAGTAGCAATAAATTACAATGTTAAAGACTAATAAGAATAGTATAAAGTACTTGAGTTGAAACAACAAGTTTCAAACGAGTGTTTTGTTTTCTTGGGCGAAGATCTTACACCAACGGACACATATTTGGTAAATATCGTCCCCATTCCCTGCTAAATGCGCTGCAACCACCACGTAAATATTGCAAACATATTTGAATTATTGCATATAAACCAGCATGTTACAAAAAATACAAATAAAGTCTTGGTTTAATACCCTAACGTACGCGGTTTTCAAAAAACTGTTGCTGTGGCGTTGCCAATTGTGTGTTGACGATCTTACCACTTTTAACAGTTATTGTAGTAATTTTGATAAATGAATTAAAATTTACGGATAACTGTTGTAGTAATATAATCAATATCTGCAATGTATAAGGTGAATGGTAATTACTGTTATTTGTAAATCGCCAGTCGCTGCATGAGAAATTCACTCGGCGTGCAGTGCATAACAAATAGTGACTCAACAGCCGAACAATGAAATAGTTAATTTTGTACTGCGGCCGCGTGGTAGACAAACCACTCATCAAACGGAACATAAGTTGCATACCGGCCCTTTGAAAACATGTGTGCTGTTTCAAAGAGTAGCGTTGGCGTGAGAGTGTTACACCAAGGCAACATTTCTTGTTAGTCTGAGCACGATAGTTACTAATTGGTCGAAAACATATTGACGAAGTTCACGGTCAATATTTTCAAACAATACTATGATGGTGCCCCGCCCCCTATGTTAGCCTACCAATGACAAGGGACGATACTACAAAACAAATGTTTGCACATAATAACTTCATTAAAACGATAAACTAAGATTTGTAGTTTAATCTCGTGTACTTTGTGGTTTTTTTTTTTTTTTAATAAAAGCTTCATGCCACCATTCTGAAATGGGGTGATTTTCAAAGGCATAATCCGAAAAGTTGGAAGTAACCGCAAATAAGCTATAGAGGCAGCCCCCCCCCGNGGGGGGGGGCGCCCACCTACGGAGAGAGCGGCGCCGTCACTCCGCCTTAGCAGTCGGGCACGCAGACACGCAGGCACGCTGCCAGGCCGTAGTCAAAATACCGGAGTGGGGCCGCAGATCCTTCAGCGGGGGACATCATTCCATTCGTATGTGTGTCCCACAGGTCCTGGCGGGGGGTCGTCTGAAGGAGGAGGAAGGACATTTGTACGTCGTGAGCGTGTCCTGGAGGAGGACCAGCCCCAGGACACGAAGCAGCGCTGCCAAGTGTGCGTTGTTAAGCATGCCGCGTCCGTACTGGTACACAACTACTGGTCACGTCTCGTGTCGCCAACGACTCGTACAAGGGGGAAATAAGCCTTAATACACCACATAGCAAACAAAATACACAATGAGTTTATAACGAAACCCTGAAGGCGGTGAGGAGGATGCAACGGTTGGTTACACACACAGACACCTGGTGGTCCTTGAAATGGATCTCCGGAAATGAAAAGTCGCGCTACGTAAAGGGGAGCATTTTTCATGAAGGCAAACAGACGGTCGATGTGTAAGGTCCAACAGATCCAGTCTACCACAATTTGCATAAGCGACTACGCAGAGAAGATTTGAGGGTACAGCCGCCATTCGTGCAATAAAATCCGTAAAGCAAACAGCGGCTACCAACGATCGACTCCATTTTCAAATGCTAGCCGTTACGTAAGTTATATTCTGTCGATAAAATAAAATATTTCATTTATAATTAATATGACAGAAAACAGTGAGTAAATGTTATTACACTGAGTGCGCACGAATGTGGTGCATTGTCCCTTTGGTGTGATTTTCCAGACTTGGTTAAGCCTTGTTTGCATGAGGCGGGGAGACATCCAAGAAGCAGATCTTCAGGAAAGTAACAGAGAGAGGACAGCTGAGGCTAGAGTACACTATGGATTGTAGAGTACAGCTTGTTGCCGAATGAATCCGCGAGATTTCCGGGTCTCTGGTTATTCACTGTAATATCGGTTCTCTTTTCTAAGAAAACCTGATCGAGTCGTCGCAAAGAATTCTTCATAAAAAAAACTTGGGTCACTTCTAAGCTCACCTGTCGCACATGCCGCTTATAAAATAATGAGCGGAGTCTTCGTGGTGAGCAGCTAGAGAGTTGGAAAGGCACGAGAGGGAAGTAATGCAATGACGGACAGTTGATATGTTCATCTGGCAAGCGTTTGTGTGGCGGCGACGTAGAGGCGAGGAGAGTCGCTACGTCGCTAGGGCGGTCCGAGCGACGCGACGGCGGTATGTCACACACAGACAGCTGCGACGTCATAACACATACCCGGCCACTCTTCCTCGCTCTCCATATAAAGTAGGAACATTTCTCTAGTCGCTCGCCCGGGACAATATGGGCGCGTGGGTGCACACACGAACCGCCGCACAAAGAAATATAAATTACTATATGTGTATGCCCCCCCCCTCCCCCGCATTTCCTCCGACGTCGTTCATTCATCCTTCAGTTCCAGGTGTGTGACAAATGGCAGCTCCTCCCGCCGGCCCTTTACCATTGTAGACGTGATGTGTGTTGTCCGTTGCCCAGCGCCTAGTGTCCCTCCGCACGCGATCTCCCGCCTAATAGCGTCATTTAAAACACTCAGCTCTCTCGCTACGGCTTCAGGGACTCGGTTCCTCCTACCTGGGCATTGCTGCCTCTTCCCAGTCAGCACCTGGGTTACCAGGCTTTGAGAGGGCGCGCGGCCTCATATCTCTGCAAATACTTCAATTGAAGTCCGCGGGGTTTTGCAAAGCAACACAGAAAAACAAGGTGGGGGAGGGGGCAATCCTATATCTCACAAGGCGAGGTTACTTTGGAATTAACTGTTAGAAACAAATGGGCTTTATTCTGTTTTGTGGTTTTGTTATCAGAGAGCAGCAAGAAAACAAAAAAAAATATTCATTTTTAATAACTATAAGAGTAAATACTACTTTCCAATATTTGGGCCAAAGTCTGACGGTAATGGGCTTTGTAAGCAAATATTTTGCAATTTTGGTGCATTTATTTTGCTTATTATCTGCGCCCTGGTGACGTAAAAACTGACGGCAGAAAAACATCACTCTTGAAAATAAAATATTTACTCTCAAAGTATGAACAATTCTATAGTATTGCTCCTTCTTTGTTTTTCCTCTACGGCCTCCCATAAAAATGTTTAATACAATTAACATCTACAGAGTTAATCAATGTGCCACACAAACTTGAATACTGACGTGCCATCGCTCCCACAAGTGGATGAAACTCCCGTGGAGAGACGTTGACGCATGCCGTCTGGACATACCCACAGCTCCCTGCTATTTGTAGGCGCAGGATGTTGGTTGCGAATGTACCTCCTCAACACGTCCCACAAATGGTCGGTGGGGTTCATATAAAAAAGGTGAATGTTGGTACAGAAGACTTAATAACACAGAGGTGAAACACCAGCTTATTTCGCAAACTCCAGCCGCACGCGCTAACAAAATGGCGCCACCGGGAGCAGAATGTCGGGACGCCCTTCGCCAATCAGCACCTCGTAACCAACCCACCAGCCTCCCAGCGCCGTCGTCAGGCAAGGTTCNAGGGGCGACCCCGCCGAGACTCACACCCGGTCCGCCGTGGTGGCAGGCGAGCGCTCTGGCTACTACACCACCGCGGCCCCGTTGTCGCTACTGACGTCGTGCTACCTGTCGTATACCTCACCCCTCCTCTATGTCTCTGAAGATAACCACTTCCTTGACAGCAGAGAGGTCAGCGAGGGTAACGTCTCCCCCACAAAGGCGTGCTGACTAGGTGGAATACTGCCGAGGCCTAAAAGACCAACAGGTCTACTGCTTGGGGTCTACTCTACCTCTGCCTGCCTGCTTTCCATTCAAGGCCGCATCATCTTCCCCTCCTCCCACCGGGGGTCACGGCTACCTCGAGCGCTGTCTCCGGTCGAGTGTATGCACGCAGGTGTGTGTGTGAGCCCCAGGGAGGGCAGGCCCCGCTCTGCACGTGAGGCGAGTAGCGACGTCCGATCTACAAATCACGTCGCGGAGACACAACAATAATTCTCTCAGATTCTCTCTTTTCAAGTTTCGTCGCGGCTCTGTGGATTCCTCTGGTAGGAGCTGGCGAGCAGGTCGAACCAGGGAGAGGGGACAGTGGCTGTTGTTCTCGTCAAATCATTCCTCCGGCAACCACGCGGCGCGCTGCCAGCTCAGCCGAGGCCAGCGGAGACGACGCCTGCCGAGGGCGTTCCCGAACATTCCCGAACGTCGTGCGGAGCACAGTGCCACACAATAGGCATGCCGATCTTTACCTAATTGATAGATTTCTTGCACTGTTACATAACGAGACACAGGATGTTGCGGCGCATAGAAAATCTGACCAAAAAAATTGATTTACATAAAATAGATTTTCGATCTTTTTCAGGCCAGTTGTACGAACATAACCTCAATTATATGTGATATGATAGGCCGTGGCCTTGGGACAAACTTATAAAGCCATTAATAGGCTACTGTCGTAAAAATATCAATGACCAAATAATAATAGTAACGTTAAATGACACACAAACGTGCAGCTGAATCGGAAAACGATTCGCCACGAAATATATCGATTCCATAAAAAAATCGGCAGCCTTAAAAATCTATCTGAAAATCTAATTTTGGAGCCGGTTTAATTGATTTTGAAAAGATTAAATTTGTTGTGTCTCCTTACCACACAGTACTTACGGGCCCGTCTACCTGGATATGTTTTCCACGTTCTCGGCCGAGAATCACGCGAGCGATAAAGGTCACACTGCCACTCTTATCAAGTGCTCCGTCGTCGCTATGTGCAGGGCTCCGAATTAACCTGTAGGCTTTCCGTCATACAATATTTGCTACGTGACTCCAACCACTGATCCTATTATTACATTGGTGGAAATTTGAATGTTTCGTAGGAATTCACCCAGAAGATCTGAAGCAATAACATACTGAAAACGTCGTTTCTAGCTAAGTTGAAGAGCATAAAAGTAATGTTTGTAGCAAGCATTATTTGTTCAAAGTTGTATTCTGCCCATGTCGGAAGTGTCACTTCTCGTCTGCAACACTGCAACTCAACTTGAGATACAAGCAGAGTTACTTACAATGGAACACTGCACACGACTGTACTCATACTAAGTTGTACATACACAACCTGACCCGTCAGAAAGGTACAATTTATGTTGCATATGAAAGAAAATATATTTATTTTTTTAACACCATGCAACATTTTGTTAGAATGCAGTAATTTAAATATTATATTTTTTAATCGACTAACAAGAGTTTATTTTTAAGCATAATTTAAAAGCATTTACGTTTCGGATGCTTTAGAAAGTACGCTTTGCAAAAAAATACTCCATCAAGTAAAACCATAGTAATTACTATCGTATGTGTTAAACATTATTAATAATGTATACAAATAAATTTTAATAATTTATTTTATTCGCGATTGTTGGAATATTAGAACTGAAATGAATATACATCAAATCAATAATTAAATATACATTTTAATATTAAACCAATATTTTCATACATACACGTAGTATATAACTGTAGTGATTGCCCTAATTGACGAAGGTTTCATTTCAAAATGGTGTTTTTTGAAACATCCAAAAATAAAATATCTTTAAAGTATGATTCAAAATAGGCACTTTAAAAATATTTTTTTATTAATGTAAATAAGAAAATTTTAGAAAGCTATTTGATAGTATTACAAGCATTGTTATTTGATTTGAAACAGAGCTAGTACTTGCATGACATTGTGGTAGCGTGTGTGGTAGTTTGCAGAGTAGCGTATATGGGGAGCCAGCCACCCTCCTAGCTACAAGGTCACACTTACGACGCCTCACCGAGGTACGCCTACTGCCTCGGCCGGACTGACGACGTCGCGAGCCGCAGCCAATCACCGCGCTGTGCCAAGGGGAGGGGGAGGTGATGCAAATGTTGGAGAAAGAAGTGCAGGCCTGATCAGGGCCACTCATTGTTCCAGCAATGGGGAACAACACCCCCCCCCCCTCCTAGCACATGGCATAGCAGGGCTACGACGAGTGTCGAGGGATGTCTTTTGTCGCTGCCGGCCCGGGGGCGGAGGGAGGAGAATGGGCCCGCATTGTCCCCTGAATGGAAACAATGCGNGGGGGTCACCCCCCGACCCGCGCCAACACGAGGCTGTACGATGTCCACTTTCCTATATCGTTTCGAAACATACATGTTGATGTCGGTATCGGTGCGATACATCGCCCCCACTGGGTATTCAAAATCAATGACAATAAGTCGCAAATATCACGTATATTCATTCTGCAAATATCGGTCATATTGATATCGCCAACAGCGTATATCGCCAACATCGCATATCGCTAATATCGTAATCACTATATCGTATAATATAGCTAATATCACATATCACTATTATAGCTTATATAGTGACATGCGATATATGCTCTACACTGTTTGGCCATATCGCAGTTGTAATGTTTCAGAAACACGGTTCCGTGGTCGGTATATCACCATACCACACAGCCCTGGCGACCAAACGCCAACTATTCCTGCGTCCTTGCAGGAGTCTCTCAGACAAGGGCGCGAAGTAGATCAAGTCTCGATGAGCAAAGTGAAAGTATAAACCTGGTTTTGACGTGAACACGTCTCTAAAACCAGATCGCCACACGGGGAACTAGGACGGAAAGTACGCGGTGTAACGTTCACAGGATGATCCATTCCGACACTAACTTCGCGACTAATAAAACGATTGAAGTAAATGTGACCTTGAGTTGGCGCCGCGCGTGCACGAGGAGCGGGTGGGGGCCCGCGGCGACTTGCAGTAATTTAGAGCACAGGCGATAACTTCCAGTCAGGTGAGGCCCGGCCCGTTCCAAGCGACTCCGGTATGCTGGAGCGCTGGTTTGGCCGCCAAACAAAATATATCATCTAGATCTGTCGATATCAGCTATAAAGGCTAGGTATTCACTTCATTACTTCCATTCAATTCCCATAACCCAATGAAAATAGCACCGGCGAACGCACACAGAACCCACGAAAGTATCTCCAACACAGTTCTTGGTGCTCATCACAGCTGAGGGAGATATTCACAACACCACACCCGACAAAAACCGTTACAAACAGATCGCCTGGGAACAAAGCAGGACAGACTGTAGAACGACTTAACTGCTAAGCAGTTGTCCCAAAATGCGGACAGCTTGAACCTTCTTATACTTGTCAGTTTCAAGAGATAAGTTCAATGCATTTGTTTGCCCTCGTAGCTCCGCCGAATATAACATGTTAACTGTTAATTGAGCAATTTTGAAAGCCGTAGTAAGGATCTAGTTTTCTCTTCATCCTGTGTCCTTCCACCAGACGGAAAATTATTATTGCCATTGGTCTGATCACTTCGTTCATGAACCATCCAAGTGTAACCATTGATTTTTCGAAACGTAATTGTGTTACTGATATGACAACTCATACTCTAGGGTGTATAAAACAACGAATACTAACTACCATGGCCATAAATATAAATATTACAATCGCGAGACGTCAGGNACTCTAGGGTGTATAAAACAACGAATACTAACTACCATGGCCATAAATATAAATATTACAATCGCGAGACGTCAGAAGTAAAGAACTAGTTTCGTTGATTCACTGCCAACTTATCTTGGAGCTCGCATACCGGTGTGGCAGTGCAGACACGTACACAGACACGGAATGGCAAGGCGGTTTGCAACAGAGGGTTCTTAGTGACCACCAGACCACTATGTCACATGTATGGGACTCACCCCCAACTACACNACTCTAGGGTGTATAAAACAACGAATACTAACTACCATGGCCATAAATATAAATATTACAATCGCGAGACGTCAGGAGTAAAGAATTAGTTTCGTTGATTCACTGCCAACTTATCTTGGAGCTCGCATACCGGTGTGGCAGTGCAGACACGTACACAGACACGGAATGGCATGGCGGTTTGCAACAGAGGGTTCTTAGTGACCACCAGACCACTATGTCACATGTATGGGACTCACCCCCAACTACACNGGCGGTTTGCAACAGAGGGTTCTTAGTGACCACCAGACCACTATGTCACATGTATGGGACTCACCCCCAACTACACAAGCATGCCATCAATTATGAACATATATAGGAGGCGAATAAGAATGACAGCAAAAAGTGAATCAATAGCAGTTTTGTGATAGTCAGTTTAAGAGGGTAACTGTAGAAAATAAAGAAATTAATTTCCTTTTTTTACTTTTAATTACCGAGCACTTCTCCAAAAAAAAAAAAAAAAAAATTTCCTCTACCCCAAGAAAAATACAAACAATTTTCAAAATCAAATAGCTTTACAAAACTTATGCAAAAATTACATTACAATATTTAAAGATTATAATTATTATAAAACATAAAATTTAGGGGTTACAATAAAATTGTGCCATTACAAAAATATATAGTTACAGAAATATATACAATCATTTAATTGGCACCAATTTTCCTCAATATACAATTTAGTATATTCCCAAATTTACATGTCTCGAGCGAGACCCACACCCCTAAGTGTGACCTCCTCCGCTTAGTTTGCCAGTGTATTTATAGCGAAGTTTTCGCAGCCGTCGTCCACCCCAAAGCTGTGTAGAACAACCTCGAAACGGAAGCAGATCTTCGTCCAATCCAATTGAAAGGCGGTGCTGGCGTCACAAGGCGACCCTCTCTCAGTCGCCTCAGGCGCCGCTAGGTGGAAGGAAACGCCGCGCGCTCGGTATAGTTCCGACCTCCGTGGTAGCCACCAATCACCCGCGTCGTGGAGTCTAACGCCTCCTCGGCTGCCGTCAACGGGCAACGTCTTCGAAAGCCTAAGTACCCATGATCGACGTGAGGCAGCGTAACTCCGTTACAGGTTCCTTTTATGTATGTATACCCATCCTCTGATTGGCTGTGNAACTCCGTTACAGGTTCCTTTTATGTATGTATACCCATCCTCTGATTGGCTGTGTGAAGCTTTGCGGGCGGGTTTTGTGTTTTATCGGCTACTGCTTCGTATAGTAAAGTTCAAAAGTGAAAATAATCATGAAGCAGCTTTAAGGGAGGTAGTATATGGGAAGGCCTTCCTATACCTCCGCCGCTGGAGGGAGGGAAACCACGTGACACTCTTAGAGCTATACACACCAAACTGATAACATCGTTCTCTACTGCCGCGCTGTTAAACACCGCGCTGCGCGACATACGGTTTTCCCACAAGTTATATGCACACGCGGAGCAGCTCTCGCTCAACTTTACTCGGCCGCTGTCACTACTGAACTGAACAACCTCACCCCTCGGTGCAGCGGCAATGAACTCTCCTGACTCGTCCGACGCATTTTGTTCCACTGTGGCGTAATATTCTCATTTGGATATCTCTATACAAGAGGTTAGGCCTACCTATTGGCTGGGCTGTCGGCTGGTGATTAGCTCACCGCCATTCCGACATGTCGCTGGCCAGTGACGACATTTTGCTGTATTTCGCGGTACAAACGGCTGTTACACCTCTGTACCTAATCTGTGCTACAACTGTCGTCAGTGATATCGGCACGGCTGTACACAGGCGTGACGACTCTTGTGAACTGTTCTCGTGCACGACCTGGGCATTGTGATGCAGAGCTGCTAGTCATCGCAACAAGTACATTAATCATACAGCAGCGGCTGTCTGCCAGGCGCAACAGGTGAGGGTGGAACAGGTGAGGGTGGAACAGGTGAGGGTGGAACAGGTGAGGGTGGAACAGGTGAGGNGTGAAGCTTTGCGGGCGGGTTTTGTGTTTTATCGGCTACTGCTTCGTATAGTAAAGTTCAAAAGTGAAAATAATCTTGAAGCAGCTTTAAGGGAGGTAGTATATGGGAAGGCCTTCCTATACCTTCGCCGCTGGAGGGAGGGAAACCACGTGACACTCTTAGAGCTATACACACCAAACTGATAACATCGTTCTCTACTGCCGCGCTGTTAAACACCGCGCTGCGCGACATACGGTTTTCCCACAAGTTATATGCACACGCGGAGCAGCTCTCGCTCAACTTTACTCGGCCGCTGTCACTACTGAACTGAACAACCTCACCCCTCGGTGCAGCGGCAATGAACTCTCCTGACTCGTCCGACGCATTTTGTTCCACTGTGGCGTAATATTCTCATTTGGATATCTCTATACAAGAGGTTAGGCCTACCTATTGGCTGGGCTGTCGGCTGGTGATTAGCTCACCGCCATTCCGACATGTCGCTGGCCAGTGACGACATTTTGCTGTATTTCGCGGTACAAACGGCTGTTACACCTCTGTACCTAATCTGTGCTACAACTGTCGTCAGTGATATCGGCACGGCTGTACACAGGCGTGACGACTCTTGTGAACTGTTCTCGTGCACGACCTGGGCATTGTGATGCAGAGCTGCTAGTCATCGCAACAAGTACATTAATCATACAGCAGCGGCTGTCTGCCAGGCGCAACAGGTGAGGGTGGAACAGGTGAGGGTGGAACAGGTGAGGGTGGAACAGGTGAGGGTGGACCAGGTGAGGGTGGACCAGGCGGACAGCCCAACTCCTCTGTCTTCCCTCGCTTCAGTTATATTTTCCGCGGGCGACGACTAACAGAGGATTCGCGCTGGCATTACCAAAGCCAGTGCCCGGCCGTCGACAACAACTCACTCAAATAAATGCTGTTCACGTTACAGTGAAATATTTTAAAACCAATCTTAGAAAAATAACTGCCCATAACTTCGCACAATATCTTAGCTCCTAATTGCCACACCACACAGTGTAGCAATTGTTTTATGCACGCTTCAAACACCTCNCTTAGCTCCTAATTGCCACACCACACAGTGTAGCAATTGTTTTATGCACGCTTCAAACACCTCTATTCAGTTCAGCATTTTAAAACTCAACAGCTCTAGGTGTAGTTACAGCAGTCAATTTAAAACTGTACTTTTTTGGGTCACGCAATACACCAGAACCAAATGTATATCAGGCATATGCATGGAATCATAAAAAAACTTTTTTTTCTCCGTTTTAAAACTTTAGTACGCATTTCAAATGAGTACGGGCAGTTACTGATTTAAGTGGCTTAAATTTTATTCTAAGTAGTTTAAATCATATATGTATTTGTGAGCTGATGTGTTGCATACATAGCATTTTAGTTTGTCAAAGACGCTGTTTGTTATCTCCAACGATAACGCAGGAATTAAATATATATATATGTCGACTCATAGTTAATGCAGAGTTGACAACGTAACGGGGTTTCGTGTTAAGTTTGGTTTAATAATGTTAAACGAAATTTTGCGCATGTCACAGAATAATTAGTAGCTTCTCAAGCTTTACCAAATTATTAGCGTTTCGCTCACTGCCTTTATTAATTTTTGACAAGTAACTGCCGGCAAGAGATAAGTAATTTTCTCCTGCTGGTGGTTGCACAAATGGAACTTGCGACAGCAGTCAAGCAATGCATATTTTATAACATCTGCAAAACAGTTCCCTGTGCCTTTACGAAGCCTAAAATAAAACACAAAATGTATGACGCAGGCTGTGGAGAAAATTCTGTAAATCCAAGATGGCGGGTTAGGTTGCAGCCACGGAGTTGGAATGAAGTATAAACTTTAAAGAAATTCCTCCTCAACTCGTCAATTTTAAAGATAAGTGTTTCAAACAAAAATTATTGAACGCAACTTTCTCAGAAATTCTACCACGTTAGGAAATGTTTAGAATATATATCCATTCATTAGTTTTTTAGAAATTTCAATAATAAATTTTGAAAAAAAAAAATTAAATATGACAATTGGCAAGATTTTTTCACTTGCCAGTGTTCCTTACGAAATGCCACGTAGAATACTTAGGTAGGCAGCGGCCTCAGGCAGTCTTCCAACTGGCAATTTCTGTTTTTAAAAAATGGTCCCCTGTTTTGTCTACAAGATCTATGGCGTATTTTTGTAATTTGCGTTTTGTCATCTTCGAAGCTGACAAATTACTAAATACAAATTACCAAATCACCACCATATTAGTTTTGCCTGTTTGAAATATTTAAATGCACATATAGAAGAGGTTATTGGAATAAACAAATCTGTATTGTACTTTCAATAATTCTTTCACAAAGAAAGCTTCTAAAATATTCATGAAATATGTATTTTCTCATTGTAAAATTTTTGTTAAATAACAGTTACACAGTTTATTTGTTTTACGTTGTTTATTTTAAATTTTAAATGTCTTTCTAATAACTTTCGGTAATTAATACTATTTATGTTAAGACTTCGTGGATTTTTACTTTTGGAATAATGCTGACACAAAACTAATAGCATTATGGCACGCTAGACAGTTGAAGGTCGTGGTGTTCCGACCAAACAAATGAAGAATAACGAAACTAGAAGGAACAGGTCTCGACTTGTAGGTGAAGGAGCCTTGAGATGATAGCGGCTTGCTGAGTGATTAGCGCGGTCTGCCGCCAGATCGCGTGCACGGCGCATGCGCAGAACGGAAGGCTCCAGGCAGACCTAACATGGTAGTAGTTNCGGTCTGCCGCCAGATCGCGTGCACGGCGCATGCGCAGAACGGAAGGCTCCAGGCAGACCTAACATGGTAGTAGTTAGTACCAGTACCATTACCTGAGGGAGCCACGCCTACCACCTGCCTACCAACCTACCTGTCGCCCGCCGAACTAGGCTGCGTTCACACCACACTGCTTTTAACAATACTAAATACCGAGGTCTTGATTATTTTATATTCGCACCAAATACTCTTCAACTTGTCAACATTACTTACAATCTAATATCTAGTCTAAAAATTTTTTAACAGCATCAGTTATGCATGATGGCATGTAAAAATCACAACTGTAATATTTTTAAGATGGGAAAATAAAGAAAAAAAAACTCACCGAAATATGATATCTCACATTAAATTAAGATACTATGAGTTACTTCAAGAAATATTTAAAATTACGCTATAAAATATTTACGTAATTTTTTTAATTATTCAAAATAGAGAAATTTTGGCATTATTGTTATTTTATTTAACAGATGTCTGATTTTTCGTAAATTACATTTTACTATTAAACATACCTTCAGATGAATTAAGACACAACATTTCAGTCACCCTTGTTAAAGTTTCTGTAAATGCTATATATTACTTTATTAATATATCCCTAAAANAAGACACAACATTTCAGTCACCCTTGTTAAAGTTTCTGTAAATGCTATATATTACTTTATTAATATATCCCTAAACAGTAAATTGGTGATTTTGGCGTGACTTGCAAAAACTACGCGATCTATTTTTTTGCGCGAGGAAAGAGTAATTACAAATGTACAAATTATGTCTACAAGTTGGAAGGTATTTCGTACAAATATAAAATAATGAATTTTCTCGTGATTTTGAGAGTTGGTAGTGCAAACACGTTTTCTGTGCAGTCGTTGTTTACGCATATCTCAGTGTGTCCTGGGAATACTACTTTTGCCAATAAAGGTTAGATAAAAACCAATTNCAGTCGTTGTTTACGCATATCTCAGTGTGTCCTGGGAATACTACTTTTGCCAATAAAGGTTAGATAAAAACCAATTATCTAAGCCCACGCAATTTTGTTTTATGAAATTAAGTGTATTCGAAAAAAAAAATTCTGAAAATGTTTGGAAAAAATAAATTGTGCATATTTAGAGCTTTCCTAGGCCGTTTCCGGTAGAATAAAAGTAGTTAAATCTGTGGACTTTCACCGCGTGTAATAAAGTCGCACTGCCACGTATGTGGTTTACACAGGGGAGTTTGATGAGGCANCCCTCGCTTCAGTTATATTTTCCGCGGGCGACGACTAACAGAGGATTCGCGCTGACATTACCAAAGTCAGTGCCCGGCCGTCGTCAACAACTCACTCAAACAAATGCTGTTCACGTTAAAGTTAAATATTTTAAAACCAATCTTCGAAAAATGACTGCTCATAACTTCGCACAATATCTTAGCTCCTAATTGCCACACCACACAGTGTGGTAATTATTTTATGCACGTTTCAAACACTGCNAGCTCCTAATTGCCACACCACACAGTGTAGCAATTGTTTTATGCACGCTTCAAACACCGCTATTCAGTTCAGCATTTTAAAACTCAACAGCTCTAGGTGTAGTTACAGCAGTCAATTTAAAACTGTACTTTTTTGGGTCACGCAAAATACCAGAACCAAATGTATATCAGGCATATGCATGGAATCATAAAAAACTTTTTCTTCTCCGTTTTAAAACTTTAGTACGCATTTCAAATGAGTACGGGCAGTTACTGATTTAAGTGGCTTAAATTTTATTCTAAGTAGTTTAAATCATATATGTATGTGTGAGCTGATGTGTTGCATACATAGCATTTTAGTTTGTCAAAGACGCTGTTTGTTATCTCCAACGATAACGCAGGAATTATATATATATATATGTCGACTCATAGTTAATGCAGAGTTGTCAACGTAACGGGGTTTCGTGTTAAGTTTGGTTTAAGAATGTTAAACGAAATTTTGCGCATGTCACAGAATAATTAGTAGCTTCTCAAGCTTTACCAAATTAATAAAGGCAGTGAGCCTTTATTAATTTTTGACAAGTAACTGCCGGCAAGAGATAAGTAATTTTCTCCTTCTGGTGGTTGCACAAATGGAACTTGCGACAGCAGTCAAGCAATGCATATTTTATAACATCTGCAAAACAGTTCCCTGTGCCTTTACGAAGCCTAAAATAAAACACAAAATGTATGACGCAGGCTGTGGAGAAAATTCTGTAAATCCAAGATGGTGGGTTAGGTTGCAGCCACGGAGTTGGAATGAAGTATAAACTTTAAAGAAATTCCTTCTCAACTCGTCAATTTTAAAGATAAGTGTTTCAAACAAAAATTATTGAACGCAACTTTCTCAGAAATTCTACCACGTTAGGAAATGTTTAGAATATATATCCATTCATTAGTTTTTTAGAAATTTCAATAATAAATTTTGAAAAAAAAAAAAAAATATGACAATTGGCAAGATTTTTTCACTTGCCAGTGTTCCTTACGAAATGCCACGTAGAATACTTAGGTAGACAGCGGCCTCAGGCAGTCTTCCAACTGGCAATTTCTGTTTTTAAAAAATGATCCCCTGTTTTGTCTACAAGATCTATGGCGTATTTTTGTAATTTGCGTTTTGTCATCTTCGAAGCTGACAAATTACTAAATACAAATTACCAAATCACCACCATATTAGTTTTGCCTGTTTGAAATATTTAAATGCACATATTAAAGAGGTTATTGGAATAAACAAATCTGTATTGTACTTTCAATAATTCTTTCACAAAGCAAGCTTCTGAAATATTCATGAAATATGTATTTTCTCATTGTAAAATTTTTGTTAAATAACAGTTACACAGTTTATTTGTTTTACGTTGTTTATTTTAAATTTTAAATGTATTTCTAATAACTTTCGGTAATTAATACTATTTATGTTAAGACTTCGTGGATTTTTACTTTTGGAATAATGCTGACACGAAACTAATAGCATTATGGCACGCTAGACAGTTGAAGGTCGTGGTGTTCCGACCAAACAAATGAAGAATAACGAAACTAGAAGGAACAGGTCTCGACTTGTAGGTGAAGGAGCCTTGAGATGATAGCGGCTTGCTGAGTGATCAGCTCGGTCTGCCGCCAGATCGCGTGCACGGCGCATGCGCAGAACGGAAGGCTCCAGGCAGACCTAACATGGTAGTAGTTAGTACCAGTACCATTACCTGAGGGAGCCACGCCTACCACCTGCCTACCAACCTACCTGTCGCCCGCCGAACTAGGCTGCGTTCACACCACACTGCTTTTAACAATACTAAATACCGAGGTCTTGATTATTTTATATTCGCACCAAATACTCTTCAACTTGTCAACATTACTTACAATCTAATATCTAGTCTAAAAATTTTTTAACAGCATCAGTTATGCATGATGGCATGTAAAAATCACAACTGTAATATTTTTAAGATGGGAAAATAAAGAAAAAAAAACTCACCGAAATATGATATCTCACATTAAATTAAGATACTATGAGTTACTTCAAGAAATATTTAAAATTACGCTATAAAATATTTACGTAATTTTTTTAATTATTCAAAATAGAGAAATTTTGGCATTATTGTTATTTTATTTAACAGATGTCTGATTTTTCGTAAATTACATTTTACTATTAAACATACCTTCAGATGAATTAAGACACAACATTTCAGTCACCCTTGTTAAAGTTTCTGTAAATGCTATATATTACTTTATTAATATATCCCTAAAACAGTAAATTGGTGATTTTGTCGTGACTTGCAAAAACTACGCGATCTATTTTTTTGCGCGAGGAAAGAGCAATTACAAATGTACAAATTATGTCTACAAGTTGGAAGGTATTTCGTACAAATATAAAATAATGAATTTTCTCGTGATTTTGAGAGTTGGTAGTGCAAACACGTTTTTCTGTACAGTCGTTGTTTACGCATATCTCAGTGTGTCCTGGGAATACTACTTTTGCCAATAAAGGTTAGATAAAAACCAATTATCTAAGCCCACGCAATTTTGTTTTATGAAATTAAGTGTATTCGAAAAAAAAAATTCTGAAAATGTTTGGAAAAAATAAATTGTGCATATTTAGAGCTTTCCTAGGCCGTTTCCGGTAGAATAAAAGTAGTTAAATCTGTGGACTTTCACCGCGTATAATAAAGTCGCACTGCCACGTATGTGGTTTACACAGGGGAGTTTGATGAGGCAGCGCTGCCCGTCGGTTCAGCGTGTTGCGCGTAAGAGCGATGTGGCACTGTGGGCGCGTGTTATTGTCGCCCCTATCATTGTGCTATATTGAGGATACAGGAGAGACAATTTAAGGGGACTTGAGATGATATCGAACTATGAGTATGGTTTTTATTTTAAAGATGTATAATTTTTCATTGCCAACAAAATAAACAATCACTACGCATTTCGTTCAGAGATGACATAATTGCTCACCTTATCACCCCGGCTTGCTTAGACTTGAGCTGCGCTGAGTTCAGATGCATGCCGGAGAAATGGCGTCACTAGCCAGCGACATATGGGAACGATGGATAAAGGAAGCAGAGTAGGACGGAAATACACTGCGAGTCACTGTGCCAGAACTACGTTCTAACACCACGCCGTCTGACGTACAGGGACTCCCCCCCCCCCCCCCCCNCCGTCTTTCTAATTATACAACATTAGTTGTTATTTATTTACCGTGGTTACGCTATTTATACAAATTGCGTTTTTTTTATATAAGGAATTACATATTTTGTGACTAGACTACACGAGACAAATATCATTACGACTTTTTTTCCAGCTGAAAGCGATAGTCTTGTCATCCTAATTCAGACTGCGAAGACATTCCCAGGCTGTTCACGAGTCAAACATTTTTTTCTAAACTTTGAGGATACTTTACGGTTTAGTGGCATTACTTCGGCCATAAATTCATTACAACAGCTNAACATTTTTTTCTAAACTTTGAGGATACTTTACGGTTTAGTGGCATTACTTCGGCCATAAATTCATTACAACAGCTCAGCATTTAAAAAATAATATCCATCGCTGTTTTTTATCATCAATATGAGAATTTTAACATACAATTTTGATCCATACAAATCAAAAAAATAGTATAAATTGAAAATTCCTATAATAAGTTTCATTTATTTTTTAAAAGTTATTTTCGTACATTGCCATNACATTTTTTTCTAAACTTTGAGGATACTTTACGGTTTAGTGGCATTACTTCGGCCATAAATTCATTACAACAGCTGAGCATTTAAAAAATAATATCCATCGCTGTTTTTTATCATCAATATGAGAATTTTAACATACAATTTTGATCCATACAAATAAAAAAAATAGTATAAATTGAAAATTCCTATAATAAGTTTCATTTATTTTTTAAAAGTTATTTTCGTACATTGCCATNAAAAAAATAGTATAAATTGAAAATTCCTATAATAAGTTTCATTTATTTTTTAAAAGTTATTTTCGTACATTGCCATACTTATTTTCAGAATATTAGTTTATATCACAACGGAAAAAGATGAACTAGGGAACCCAGCGTGGCCTCGCATCTTTCTGGCTGTCTAGAAACTGCGGTTGACGCAGTGGTTAGAGCGCTCGCCTCCCACCAATGTCAGCCGGATTTTCGTATGTGGGGATCGTGCCAGGCGATGCCGCTATTCGGCGGGTTTTCTCGGGGATCTGCCGTTTCCCTCGCTCTTGCACTCCGGCGCTGCTCCATACTCACCTCGCTTCACCCTCATCGGCTATGAAGACCTCGATGTTAAGAGCCGTCCAAACCTCTCATGACTACACGCAAGAGCTGGTAGTCACGTAGTAGGGAGGGGGTGGTGAAGGGAAGGGTAGCGCGCCAGAAACGAAGCAACTTCCGGTTGGCGCGTGTCTAGGAGGGGCGACCACGTGACTAGACCAGGGGTGGAGGCAGGTGTCGTACAACCGGCTCCCCCTTAACACACACACATGATGGTGTATCGNGCAATTGTCGACACCGCGGAGGGGGAAGCAATTACCTGCCTGCTCAATGTGGAGGGCCTTGTGCTTGTAGTAGCTGCGAGCAGCAAGCTTTCGTTCTTCCTACTCCAGACCCGCTTGCTGGGACTATTACAGCCAGCCTGCCGGGGTGTTTGCCCAGGCAGGCTATGGTGCAGGGGAGGGGGAATGCCAGAACAACAAATACTGCAGCCAGAGAGACCTCGTAACTAGAGACTTGTACTCGGGGAAAAAATTCCTCAGGAGCGAGACCAAGCGTGCGCTCTGCAGGAGGTATAGACTGTCCACGACAAAGTGAGCACTTCTGAGGCCCTGGTTACTTCTTACTTTCAGCCATGTTTTATCATTTAACAACATTCAAAAATGCATATTGCCATGTCAGTAATAAACACTCTGCAGTTAACGTCTAATGCTACGATAAAATATATTAATCAATTATTATTCCAAATGAGAGGGCTTTCAAAAGTGCTCACTTCGCCGTGAATAGTCTATACCAGCAGGACTGAAGTAGGGGAGCGTGATTTTTATAAAAAACAAGGAGGGGAAGAAATATTTTTATTTAGCGTCGTATTTAAGCCGTAGCTTTCACGAAACATGCACGCAAATAAAACTGAGGCCATTTTACAATTCATTTTGAGTTTCTGTGTTTTTATATATATTCAGCATTTTGTAAGGTTTCAGTCGGAACACTACGGCATTCAACTGAACTGTATAGCACGCCACGCTACCGTTAGTTTGTTCCAAAATTAAAACTTTATTAAGTCTTAAAATAAACAGTAATTAGTCCCGAAAGTTGTTTGGCGAGGGCCGTTTCAACTTTAAATCAACAAAATAAAACAACTATGACGTGAATTTGTTACTGAAGAAAAGTGTTATGAGGAAATGAATATTTTAAAAATATTTCATTAACTTGCCTTGTGAAATAATCACTATGATTAGGAATCGCACTGGTTTACTTCGGTAACCTATACTGCATGTGCATTTGAACGTTTATAACAAGCAAGACTAATATGGCAGTGATCTGGTATTTTACATTTGGTAAATTATTGTCTGTGGAGCTGAAAAAAAAACACAAGACACAAAACGTAAATTGTAAAAATACGTAATTGATTTTGCCGACGAATTCGGGTAATATGGCCATTTTTGTTAACAAAAAGTGCCAACTGGAATACAATTTAGACAGAGGTTGATGAACTAGTCGGACAAACTCAACGAACGCGCACAGTAAGTACATCAAAACAAACCTCGACTGCGGAGAATGCATGAGTTTCTCTCATATGGGCACCAACGGGTCACTCAACAAAAATGATTTGCAATTGTAATTCACTAACACAAACAGAAAAGCAAACCAAAAACAGATATTCCTAAAAATTATTTTAGTTACTTCGTCCAAAATGTTAATGTAATGAGTGATATCGTGGATAATTATTTCTTTGGGTTTTGTATTTCGTTTATTAAAAAAGTTTATTTCTTTCTGGAAGTCAACTTTTCTTTTTACCCCAAGCCTGTTTAAAAATATACTCTCATCTGGATCCCTTTAAACAAATCGATCACAGCTGCTGGAGATGACGCTGAGAAGGTACCGTAGTTTTCCATTGCAAAAATCCTTAAGCCAAGATTTACAGATACCTTGACATTAAACCAAACGTTAAGTTAATGACCCACATAATACAAGTTTCTGACACAAAGTAAATAAGAGCAGAGATTTAGTGGTGTAGGGGTTCCCTTGATCCGACACTTCATCTGATAACGTCTGATTGGCTACCGCGTGTTGCAAAGTACTCCTTATTGGCTGGGCTGGCGGTTGGCTAATAATTCACCAGGCGCTGACTGGCGGACGGCTTTCCGCCATGTTGCTGGCCAGTGAAGTCGCCAGGCTGGAGCTCGCGGTTACAAGTGGGAGGTACTCGGTGGATATGGCGAGTGCGTTCTTCCAGGAGAAGACATGATGCAGCGACTTCATGTGCTCCATGTGGCATTTCTGATTATACCAACTACTGTTATCTCACAATACATTCTCATAATAATGATGTTTAAGGAGTTATTATCCCAACAAAATCCGAATTTTACCACCCGAATCCGAAGGTTTCTACTTTAGTTTACGTGAAATTGGTTTTAATCTGTCTTGTGCATGTGTGTATATATATACATACACACACAGAGTATCGAAGTTGGAGATGAACCACTATCTTATCGCAAATACCATGGGACAATACTTACCTCTGCGTAACGGCCGACCAACTGGACGAAGATCTGCAGCCTCTGCTAAACATGTCATTTTCATCTAATCAAATTGTGGAAGTAGTTGGGATTACGACCATGTGTTTGCATTACGTTACAAGGCGCGAAAGCACGATTATATTGTTTTAAAAGCAGGTTAGTAATCTGCACAAGAAAATCAACGTAATATTTATTATATTTTATGACACAAACCTTAAGTTTTTGTGAATTCCCGCATACATTTATTGAAGGAATAGCATAACGCTTATAAAGTGGGAGACATGCATTATATTCGAGGCTTGTTTTGTTATCAAAGTTGTATATAGCACTGATCACACCACTCTTGTCACCTAAAGACATTCCAAGTCTTACATGATATAGTGAAGTGAATGTAAGTTCCGTCACTGATATACAGAATGTATCACTCGCTCTCAGGCAATGATCTTTGCTAATAAACATCAATATATCGGTCACAATATACTGAAATGTGCTACGGGCATAGCTCGGTGTATGGGAAGCACGGTGACGTCACAGAGGGCGGTGCCTGGTCCGAGGATGGGCATGCGAGTGCTCTCAGTCTGAGTCCTTGTCCCGGATGCTGTGAGGTACGTGACAGTAGCTCCTGTTAGTACGGGTCCAGTGTGAGCCGGTACTCCGTGGAGAGATGTGGGCAGCTCTTGACATCGACGTCTTGAGAGCCGTTGAGGGTGAAGTGAGGTGAGTATGGTGCAGCGTCGGGATGAAGGGGCGGTAGAAACGGAAGAACCCCGAGAAAACCCACCGACCAGCGGCATCGTCCGGCACGATTCCCACTTGCAAAAACCCGGAGTGAACCGGCCGGGGATTGAACCTTGTTCGCCTTGGTGGCAGGTGAGCAGTCTAACCGCTCAGCCACCGCGGCCCCGGAACTCCGTGGAGAAACTTGTGTTTATCGTCCGCACATACTGGAAGAGGCCATAAGGCGTGCCAAAGACAATTTATTGCACAGTTTGGGGGCCGAAAATCTGCAAAGTTTTCCATTCAGTACATCAGAGGTCGAGAGGGAGATTTTCCCTCTAAACTACCCTAACTATAAGTGTAATGTGTACGTTCGGGGTAAGGAGGGGACTTCGGTGGTTTGGTCTCCGGACTAAGCCACATACACACACAGGAGAAGAAAGTCGTGCAAGGAGACATTCGTCGTGGCGGAACGGGAATGGGCAGCCAGGGTCGTGAGTGGCGCCATTACAGCCCCCCCCCCCCCTGAGTGTGCATGTAGTTAGCTTATAACTAAGGGGGGAGAGTGGAAAACTGGCATAAGAATCGTAAAAATCTTCCCTCCACGAAATAACTCAAAATTGTTACTTGCATTAATAGAAAATGCTACATGAGAAAGATGGGTAAGAACCATATTCTTTATTAGTGGGTGGTGAAAAACTAGGGGAGAAGGGGGTTAGACCTTGTTTTTCTTATTTATTGTGTGGCGCTGACTTGGGGCCTTAAACAATAGAGAACTTTAGCATTTCATATGACGTTTCCTTTCCTTTGACGAAATCACAGATACACAGTGTCAAAGTTCGGACAATTGGAAAATGGTTCTGCAATTTTTGTCAAAATGTGTATCTCGTTATGTAAATCACTGTACATAATCTTAGCTGTTTGATTTAAATTTCATTTCAAACAAAAATATCGCTTTCTTACTATATTCATAAGTATAAATTCATATATTATTCTTCGCGCGAAATTCGTTTGCTATCTCTTTAATTTAGACGAACTTGGTTCAGTAAACCGAGATGAAAATCGCCTTATGGTAAACAAATATTCATTCCACATAACCTGTGACAAGATTGTCGGCAAAATGGCTGCTTCATTTTGACTTAAAGAATCAACGTTTTCAAATCGTAAAGTCAAGAGTGCTTGACTTTATCTTTGGCAGCTCCGTTGTGTCAAGTTCCATAGGAAACATGTCACGTAACGTCAAAACGTAAAGCGAAACGTTGAAGTTTTTAATAGCGTAAGGGCGTTTAACTAGAGTGTCGGGGGAAGACGTCGCCGAGAGCGAGTGAAACAGCTGTGCTAAGTGACCCGTCACTTGTTCCACTGACTCGCAGGCACCCTGGTGACCTGTGACCCTGTGCTGCGATGTCCCGCGGTGCATCTCGTCAAGTCCCTCTGCCCTGCGACCGCATACCACAGAGTAATTACCGCGGTCCTTCAGTCCGCTTCTTCTATTCCACTCGCCATCGACCGCTCGTCGCGCGGCCCGCTGTAATGAGTTCCACGTCTCCGCAGACAAATTAATACCGCGCATTATTTGGCTTGGGAACAACCGCTTAATCACAGCAGTGGTCGTGGTCGACTCCTTGCTAGCTCTTATGCCGGATGGATTCACAATGGTACGACAACCCCGATATGGCGAGATATGTCCGGCAGGCACAAGGAAGCAATGTCAGCCCGACAGCAAGACCGAAGTCGATTCTCTTACAACTCTTTGCCGTGACTTGCTCGTCGGCGTGAGCAAAGAAAGCAAATACAACGTGACAAAGAAATACACATCAGTTTGTTTTCAAATACCTTGGTTTCGTACGCAGAAGTGAAGAATCACTTCTTCACCGAGAGTTTTATGCCGTAAAGAGGCAATGGCTGTTATGAGAGTGACTTGCTATTTGAGGATTTTCGTTACGAGCGATGGTTTATCGTATGAAAAGTTGATTGTTGACTAATATTTAAACGTACTGTACACATGTCCGACAATTAGCTGTCACATATGTACGAAGCTACTATCAGATCTCATTATATGTCAATCAGGTTTATAATACTCTACGCAGGACGTTTTTAACTGATTTGAAAATAACTTTGCCGAGTGAAAAACTTGATGACCCATTCATAAAAGGGTAAACCACCTGTCGCCGAAGATATTTTGGGTCAAATATTTGCCGCGATTTTCTAGTTTGCGACGGAAAATAACATAAACAAGCTTCGTGAGTTGTTAGTGGCGACTGTAGTATTTTAATACAGCTCTGTTCATAAAAGATACAACATTGTTGCTCGAGTTTATAAACACTGTTTTACATAACAGCGAGCATCGTAAACAAAAGGCTACTTACATCTCAGCCTTTTGACACTTTTCAACGACCACATTTATGTTTCAATAACCAAATTCATAAAGTTATAACAACATATCGATTTTAATTTCTGCCCTGAAAAATTATTTATTTGCTTTGATATATTCCTTAGGTTTTTGTTTTTAACTGTGGCAGATTCAACAGTTTGCAACGAGACGCGGTGTGACAGATAGGCAGGCCCCTCGAGGTGTCGTGCGACGCCACTTGGCTTCTGCCTGCTCGCCCTCTCTATGGCTCGGGCTGCGACTGACTGTCTCGTAGCGCGGCCTCCACCAGGGAGATGACTCGGGTGCGTGCTGTGGGTCGCCGTGGGCATTGTCCTTCCTGGCACTCAGCCAGCAAGTGTCTGCACTCCTTCGCCTCGCTCTTACAAACCGCGTGTTCCTCAGTGCTTCCACGCTCGCTGCACTCCTTCGCCTCGCTCTTACAAACCGCGTGTTCCTCAGTGCTTCCACGCTCGCTGCACTCCTTCGCCTCGCTCTTACAAACCGCGTGTTCCTCAGTGCTTCCACGCTCGCTGCACTCCTTCGCCTCGCTCTTACAAACCGCGTGTTCCTCAGTGCTTCCACGCTCGCTGCACTCCTTCGCCTCGCTCTTACAAACCGCGTGTTCCTCAGTGCTTCCACGCTCGCTGCACTCCTTCGCCTCGCTCTTACAAACCGCGTGTTCCTCAGTGCTTCCACGCTCGCTGCACTCCTTCGCCTCGCTCTTACAAACCGCGTGTTCCTCAGTGCTTCCACGCTCGCTGCACTCCTTCGCCTCGCTCTTACAAACCGCGTGTTCCTCAGTGCTTCCACGCTCGCTGCACTCCTTCGCCTCGCTCTTACAAACCGCGTGTTCCTCAGTGCTTCCACGCTCGCTGCACTCCTTCGCCTCGCTCTTACAAACCGCGTGTTCCTCAGTGCTTCCACGCTCGCTGCACTCCTTCGCCTCGCTCTTACAAACCGCGTGTTCCTCAGTGCTTCCACGCTCGCTGCACTCCTTCGCCTCGCTCTTACAAACCGCGTGTTCCTCAGTGCTTCCACGCTCGCTGCACTCCTTCGCCTCGCTCTTACAAACCGCGTGTTCCTCAGTGCTTCCACGCTCGCTGCACTCCTTCGCCTCGCTCTTACAAACCGCGTGTTCCTCAGTGCTTCCACGCTCGCTGCACTCCTTCGCCTCGCTCTTACAAACCGCGTGTTCCTCAGTGCTTCCACGCTCGCTGCACTCCTTCGCCTCGCTCTTACAAACCGCGTGTTCCTCAGTGCTTCCACGCTCGCGTGCGTAGTTTCATCTCCTGCCACATTTTGTGGACGTTGAGTAACGTAGTTTTCATTAAGGTAGAAGGACAATGTCTTCCAATGGAACGCTGCACTTGACTGTACAACATCCACGGATCGATACAAACTACCATACATAATACTACTATTTATGTAGCACATCAAAGAAGAATACACATATTTTGTAATAATGTACAATATTCCGCAACAATTTTACGTATTTGAAATTTTTTTAAATTTGTATCATACAAGTTTACTTTTAATTGAAATTTAAGCGCATTTACATTCTCGATGCTTCATAAAGCATATTTTGCAAGAAAGCCTTCATCAATCAAGATCATCATTATAATTAGGCCTACTCTAATTATATATAATAAAAAATTAGTACTAATATTTACAAATATTTTAAATAATTAATTGATTTCAGCCACAAAATATTTACTTTTATAACTAAAACGGAGGTGCATAAATCTATTATTAAATTTTTTTTGTAAACATTATTAGTAATTTTATTGCATATGATATATTTATACATGTGTATGTGTTTGTGCGTGCGTGCGTGCGTGCATTCTATTCCTGGATAGAACCCACAATTTATTTGCTGTGGTGAAAAGGGGTTGGAAGATAGAAACATTTAAGAGATATGAAAAAATAATCAAATTTGTTTAACACAATGTTTTATTTTAATGTCAAATTTTAAATTTAAGATTAATATGATAAAGCAACAAAGAAACATAAAATTAGATTTAAGAAATTTTTAAAAATCAAACGTTTACCAGCACAAAAAAATTCTGCAACTGAAAATATAAAAATTCCGCCAATTAAATTTTAATTTTCTTCAGCTGCATTAAAATGTCAGTTAAAGGCTACCTTAACTTTAAAAAAAAGCCAAAGGCGTTGTTGTTTGTCTCTGAGAGCCGGGAGGAAATTAAACATTTAATTGAGAATTATTACGGTCACCTTAATTGCGCTTCCTTGAAAACACGCGGGGGGCGCTGGTTGCGGCGTTGGTGAGCTTCCGCGGAAATGAGGCCAACTGGCTCGTGCAGAGTGCTCGACTAGAATCTCACCTGGTTTAACAGTTTCTTACTCGGCTTACTGCTGGAAATATTTGTCTCTGTTAAACTACTTAGCGCGCGTTATGCGACTTGTCACACACGCAGGGAACACCTGTCACTTGCCGTCAGCCTAAGAATTGCTGATAGATGTGGAGAAGTATGATCAGCTAGCACCTTATCCGGCAGTGAATTGCGTGCAATATTATGGGTCAATTTCCAAAAAGTATCGTCTGTACAATAAACATAGTCACGCTATTAACAAATGTACCAAAAATATAACTTTTCTGGTGGTAAAATAATTTAAAAAACGGAATACAGAATAATTTGTTGTTATGTACTTTTGAAATTCATAACTCAAAAAGTTAACCAACCCATCGTTTACAAAATATTGTTTTTTTTTCTTTAAGCATAGAAGCAGTACACGACGCCATTCGCCTGCACGTTAGTTATGCCGTCACAAACATCAGTGTACTTGCACGTTTGTGAGCAGAAGATGCGTGAAGGAACTAAGGGACTCCCTGGTCGCCATATACGTCTCATTGTAAACAACTGTGTCTACAGTAATTTAAAAAAAACTGTGGAAGGGTTGCAATGGAAATATTTCTCAAGGACAGATTTGAAAGTCGATATTTTGTTGTCCATTCATAAATTTGGTTATTGAACCTTAAACGTAGTCGTTGGAAAGTGTGAAATTCAGAAAAATCGCTGCAAGTGCCCCTGTGTTTCCAATATTTATTCTGTAAAACAGTACTTTTAAACTACAGACACAATACTGTCTCTTTTTTTAACAGATTGCTGTATTAAATCTTTATAGTCCCAACTTAAAAAGCTGAGTAAACAGAAGACACGCGAATCTTGTTAATGCTATTTCCCATCGCTGTCGCAATGCTTAAGGCTTATGGCTGGATGTGACCTTGAGGTGTTTGATATTACTTACTAGGACTTCTGCCGAAGATTCCTCCAGATAACACTGCAGTCGAACAGACGAGCCTCGTGCTGGTAGAGTTGTGCGTCTTCAGAGTTCTACCTCATCGTGATCACAGAGTACCTACTCGTACAGAGGCGAAACAGTCGTTTGTACTGCCAACTCCAGCTGCACACGCCAGCAATATGCCTGCACGTCGCCCACCAATCAGCGCCTGGTAACCTGCTCGCCAGTCGGCAGCCCAGCCAACAGGGAACATTTCGCGGCATGTAGTAGCCAATCAGACACAAGGCCCATTCCCGGAGGCTCGCGCAGCCAACCAGGGACTGGGCAAGCCCATATCAAAGGAACTGCCCCACCATTTAGCTTTTGAGCACTTACATAGTCGGAATATGACAACGAAAACGGAACACAATTTGGAAATATGAATTTATAAGAAGCTGGCTACAGGAGTAGGGGGATCGACAAGATGTCCGGAGGTCACCTCGTTGCTGGATGTCGATACAGAGGGATTGGATCTAAAGTAGAATATCAGTTAATATTAAAGCAGTTGCGCCTCTACATAATGGCACAAATATCAAGTAGAATATGTTCCGGGAAGTGTGGGAACTGGATGGATGGCAGATTAACCACCACACGACTACTCCACACTACCTGCACTCTAAATTATAATCAGAGGAAAACCAATGACTCGCAGTCAAATTCAACTACTCGAATCAGTGAAAATTGCCCCACTTAAAATCAGTGGAAAACCACCGATTGCTTCAGTGTAAAAAATTTCATTGATTGAATTAGTGACGTGAAATTATTTTACTGGCCAAATGCACCGGAGAATTACATATTGTTTTTATTGAATTTAGCAAAATAACTACGCGAAATAAACACATTTACGATAGTTTACTATTTATATTACGCAATTCACGGTCATTAAAAAAAGTAATAAATTTCCCGAAGTGGCCGGGATTGAACTCACACACCCTTCCCATTTCGCTGTTGGGCCGATACCTTGCCACCTGCGTTACCAACACTAGTTAATATGAAATAAGAAAATATGTTATACTGTCTTATCGAAAGCGTGTAGTTTTAAATTGTGTGCCCTTACTTTCGTTTTGGGTTTAATTGGTACAGTTAGTATTGTTAAAAACGAATAGAACATATGAGTGAACTCTCTTCACCACATTATATGCAGTTTAAACCTTCAAACCGGGCGCTGTGATGATTGCATGGAAACGAAGTAAAAACGGAATGAAAGACTGAATGTTCATGTTACCTAGTAAAATGGTTCTTTGAAAGATGAAACACGTTTTACAAAGTATTTTGTATTGGTCTCATTAGTTTATTCATTGTTATTTCACTTGATACACGTTGTTTAACGGCCATGTTTAAAAGTTGTTTGACGGCCATTTTTAAACGCTATTTAACTGACCCATCAGTAGAAAATGTCACTGAATCAATAAGTGAAGGAAAACCGGCATTTTATTTACTGATTCATCAGCTAAATTCACTGAAGTGACTGTTGAATCAGTCAGGTACTGTTAACTGATTGAAACAGTGAAATTCTCACTGATTCAGNCACTGAAGTGACTGTTGAATCAGTCAGGTACTGTTAACTGATTGAAACAGTGAAATTCTCACTGATTCAGATTTAAGCCACGTTTACACCGGAAAAAAATTTAATTTTCGGTGTAAAATTTAATTTTCTTTTACCAGTTGTAGACTGTTAACGACTTTTTGAAAAGTCACACAGGTTGTTGATATGGTCACAATAGCTGCAGTTGGCCATATCAGCAACCTTTTGTGAAATAAATGGTTAAGGCACGGTGTATATGTCCCTTGGTGGTTGTTAATAATTCTAGTGTAGTTCTAACTTTTATAAGTGTGTTTATTTTAAAATAATTTTTTTGACCTTCAAAAATACAGATTTCAGGAAATAAACATTTAAAAATTCACTTCTCTCACCGGTACCTTAATCTACGATTGAAAACACATAGAAAGATAGTTTCAGCGATTATTTAATATAAAAAAATTAATGACGTGTTTTCTTTCATTGATTATTTCACGCTGTATTTCAGGATGCAAAATTCTTTGTAAAAAATATATCTCGGTGCATTTATTGTAAAATTTTACCTAGGTAAATATTAAAACTAAAATACGCACTGTTTCCTTTGTTTCAGAAATGAATCCCTTCGATCCTCGAAAGAATGAGCGTGGTGTTTGGACACAAGATGAACTCAACGAGGCGGTAGATCCTGTAAGAGGAGGGCGCTTATCTGTAAACGCTGCAAGCAAAAGGTATGCCGTAACTAGGCGAACACTTAGCCGTTATCTTGCCGATAGTACAAACTAGACTGTAAGGAAACCCTTACAACTGNTGCCGTAACTAGGCGAACACTTAGCCGTTATCTTGCCGATAGTACAAACTAGACTGTAAGGAAACCCTTACAACTGGGGAAGAGAGGGAACTTAGAGCAATTCGTTTACCAGATGTTGGTTATCCACTCCCATCATATATGCTCAAAAGAAATGTTTTTAAATATTGTCATGTAAATGGTATCCCTTGCCGGTTGACTAAGAAATCTGTAGGTCGCTACTGGTTGAAGGGCTTCACGGTAAGAAATCCTGAAGTTTGTAAAGAAAAGCTCAAACCCCTGTCCCAGCTGAGAAGCTCAACAAATTCATTATTGCGGACCANGTCGCTACTGGTTGAAGGGCTTCACGGTAAGAAATCCTGAAGTTTGTAAAGAAAAGCTCAAACCCCTGTCCCAGCTGAGAAGCTCAACAAATTCATTATTGCGGACCACTTCGAAAAGTTACAAAAGCTCCTTGCTGAGAACAATTTTATATATTTCACTGAAAAGAAGTTTAACATGGATGAGAAAGGTTGTAGGTTACCATTGCACAAATATCCAGAGGTGTAACATAAAAGGGGCCCAAGCGTGTCCATATTGATACGAAGGAACGTGGAGAGAGTGTTACAGTTGTAGCATGTGGAAAATGTACTGGATCTATCACTTTCCCAATGATCCTGTTTGCTGGATTAAGAACAAATTCAGCTTGGGAAAAAAGTTTGGCCACATGTTCAACAACAGTAATGACCCGAAACGGTAGCATGACTACGAAAGCAAAGTTGGCCTTGTCTACTGATTTTTGATGGGGCTAAGTAAGGCACACTTGGATAACACGATCTGTGGGGTTGCTTAAGAGAATGACATTATTTTGTATTGTCTGCCAAACCCACGAGTAACAGCCTTTAGGCGAAGGTTGTTTCCGAAGTTTTGAAATTTTTTTGGGATCAGCATGCACCGCTGTATTTTGAAACACACAAATAACAATAAATTTCAAGACTGAACTTCACACCAACATGGAAGAAGTCTATGGCACAGTAAAACATGAAAAGTGGGTTTAGGGCTACAGGCATATGGATATTTACCCTTACACCCCCGCATTACCCAGAAAGGGCACAGGTGGCTCATAAGAAAGTGTGTCCTCCGTTTGGTTGGCCACGTACAAAAATATATATATAGCACACATAATGTGCGTAGAGATGCTCGACAGCTGTGTGCTCGTCACATGGCGACCAGGGCTTCTGCAGCAGTTGTCTGTGGAAGCTCTCTTGAGGCGGGCCTCGTGTCCGTGCTTCCTGCAAGGTTGGCGAGTGATTCACGATCTCGCTAACAGAAATATTGGTAGCTCGACCCGCGCACCCCCTCGGGCGGTCACAGCC
>NQII01001322.1:75987-107490 GCA_002778355.1 Clitarchus hookeri
TCGGCGAGAGGGTTGGCAGCGGAAATAATTGCTCGTTCCGTTAAAACAAACACCGATGCCCTGATTTCCCTCGCGGCTTTGTGAGGTGCTGGAGAAGGGGGGTTTAGTCCCAGCAGACGTATGGGCATGCTAGTTCTCTAATGATTGGTTCGCAATCAAAACAACATACGCACAGAGCCTAGGACATAACAGTCCAACACAATCGAATGTGACGAGTCTGACGTGAGTTGATTGTACTGTAGGTAAATAATAAAACCTTAGAATTTGTTTACATAGATATAATAATTTTAGTAATAAAACAGTAATTCAAAATAACTGAAATTTTTTGCTTTTCTTTAAAATCTTTGCTTTTGCGGCAGTAAATATGTGGATAACGTTTAAGATTTTCTGCTAGTACATTGTTTCTTGTTCTTTCCCCTAAATTGATATCTTGCAACATTTCTTCGTTTCTGCTCCATAACTATGTTAATCCATTTAAATAAACAACTCCGTCTAAAATTGTATACTCTACTCTGATCAGCTGTTGCCCCACGCGCCTGCATAAGAATGAAATATACACATTTACTTTATGCTCTATGGCAGGACCTCTAATGCACACATGTTATGCGCAGATGTGAATTAAAAGATTCGAAAACACGGTGGTAAATTCTTGCGCACACGACATATGTTCTATGGTTACTGTTATGTTTTCAATTATGAATCAAACTTAACGCTCGCAAGTAGCCAGTCGTGGACTGGTCTGCAGCTGAACGACCACATTCCGTTGTAAAAGAGTGAAGAGATTTGGGCGGCTCTTAACATCGACGTTTTGAGAGCCGATGAGAGTGAAGCGAGGTGAGTATGGAGCAGCGCCGGAATGAAAGGGCGGGGGTAACAGGATATCACCGAGATAACCCGCCGACCAGCGGCATCGTCCGGCACGATTCCCACGTGCGAAAATCCGGGAGCGACCCCGCTTGGAATCGAACCCGGTTCGCATAGGTAGGAGGCGAGCAGTCTAACCACTACAACACCGCGGCTCCCCGATGTGCGATCGCAGTGTGACAACAGGGAGTGTGAGGACTGTTATCTGCAGTTGACGCGTCGTGCGGGCTGCGTCCAGGGATCCCTACAGGGGCAACGCCAACCCGACTGGCATCTGGGACGGGATTTGGAAATCAAAACCCGCCGAATAGGAAGTGGGTGAAGGGGGGGTGGAGCTCGCTTAGAGACACCGGAGACAGAAGGCTCGAGATCAAAAAGGCAAAGCTCTCTCGCGAGAACAACGCTGTTGAAATGCGAACTGCCTTTCCCTCCTCCCCCGGCCCGTGGAGTGCTTTCCTTCTCGTTTCTTTTCCCTTTTCTACTTCTCCTCCTTTACTCCCTTTGTTTCCTCGCAATTGAAATTGCGTGTGAAAATATTCCCCAGCGATGGAAACAAAACACGAGCGACGCAGCCGGCGAGCAGCGCGCGGAGATGCCAGACGTGATCTGCCACTGAGAGAATTCAGCCCTGGAGGCTGGAGCAGGTTCAGCGTCCACTACAGCACTTGCGAGTCACGCCACTTCACTACCACAAACACTTCTTGTTCATCTATAACGTTATATCCATTACAAAGCGACGCACTGTTGTAGGAATAAACCGCTACATGAATGACAAATCACGGAGTTTTTTTTATAACACAAAAATGTGAAAACTTTTTGGATAACTCAGCTCTATAAGAACCCAATTTGATTAATTTAAGGTACAAAAAATTGGCTCACAGTTGTGATTTTACGCTATTCGCGGCAAAGTAAGCGATTTTTAAGGCCCTTCCAACAGGCATAATAACCAAAAAACTATAAATCGTATCGTGGTCTCAAACGTTAACCTTGAAGAGCACTGTGTTTAATAGTCACATGGCAATTCTTTATACCAATAACCGGTGACTGGATACAAATAAGCTGAACATGGACAGTCTATAAGATTTAGTAGTCCGGACATAATTTCTGTGCATTCATCAATCGTGCGTCTACGCGTATCTCAGCAAACAAATGTCCTGGGAATACGCCTCTTTACAAAAAAAGAAAGATAAATAGGACCGCACTGTTTTGTTTTTATAATATTAAGTTGGCTCTAGGAGAAATAAATGGTGAACATGGTCCAAAACAGCAGTTTCCTTCATAGGTAGCACAAAAACAAAACTGTAAAGTCGTAGTTTAATCTGTGGGCTTTCAGAGCGTGTAATGAAATCGCACTGTTGCAGATCTCATCTGCAGAGGAAGGCGCAACAGCAGAAGCACTGCACGTAGGTTCAGCGCCTTGCACGTAGGAGCGACGGGGCCCGTTGTCGCCAGTATCACTGTGCGCTCACTTTGCCGCAAGCAGCCTAATGAAGGCGGGTAACGCACCTCGGGATCGCCGGACGCCTGAGAACGCAACAAATCGAGCGCTAGAGTAATGCTAGTTGCATCGCACCATCTTGCAGGCTGACAGCGACACAATTTCTCTAGCTCGCACATACTGCGAGCAGAGACGTATATAGTAAGTCAGTTTTTTACACGACGCAGTTTGCACGCCAAACCTGTACAAGATGCCGACCTTGCATTCAATTCCGTACGAGAATTCCTCGTACAAGGCACATCACGCACAAGGTTAATATATAGAAAATGTCTTATTTTTTTATGCAAATCTCACGGACAAAACCCGATTCTTTTGCTGTGTATCTGCCAAAGGGATATGAATTAGCCGCTCGTGTAATATGCGCAAAGATGAATCTGGTGTCAAGTTTCTGCGGTTAAGAAATGTTGTGGAGTTCAGATTAGAGACGAAGAACGCTATTTTGTATTTATAATGTCCAAGAATGCGATACAAGGCTGGGTGTGTGTGTGTAGGAACTTTTAAAACAACACCTTAGCTATTATAGGCTATTCACGGGAAAGTGAGTACTTTTGAGAGCCCTCTTATATGGAATAACAATCAATAAATATATTTCATTTTAGCCTTAGACGTTAACTTCCGAGTTAGGTGGAATATACACACTGTGTCCATTACTTACGTGGCAATATTTATTTAAAAAGGTGGTTAAAGTATAAAAAATGGATGAAAGGAAAAAGCAACTAGGACCTCAAAAGTGCTCACTTACGGTGAACAGACTATAAGTAATGTATTAAAGGCCATCAACTTCTCTCTTGCAAGTCAACATTTGGCTGCAAGTTTTCAGAGCGAACTGTGTGGACACGTTTCGTATGGAGTTTGCATATTTTCGCATGACATTTCCCACGGGATGTCTTGTGCTGCTCTAAGTGTGTGTCATGTGAAAGCAGCTTAAGGGTCCCACCTGCCCGGCGCTTGAAATGCGTCACAGAATCTTTCAAATCCTGTTTTCTTGATAAAACTATTACACGTGCCCCCAGTATGTTTACCTAGGGACAGACATTATACCCCAGACGAGACCGGAATGTTACTTTAAACCTACCACGCATCCTGTAAATATTATTTTGCAGCCCTCCAATAAAGTAAAGAACAGCTTTTCCACAGTGCAGTATCTTAAAGAATACTAGCCGGTGACGAGGCAACCAACGTTCAGAACTTTGCCACAGACTTTTATCAATAAAATGATAGGGTCACCGCTGAAAGTTCCATGCGTGTACCACGCAGCACTAGGAGAACACTGCACGCCAGTTCAGAGCCCTGTGCGTAGTGGCGATGACGCTCTTGTAGCGGGTATCAGTGTAACCCTTATAGCTCTCGCGCTTCTCGGCCAAAAAATGAGAAAAACGATGCAGGCAGTCAGGCGGGGCCCTTAAGGAGTCTGATTCGCAGCGAGGTCGCATCGTGAACCCTCCCTTACCTTCTCTGCGCTCATAATGAGCCCTGCCGAGGGCCTACATGGGTAGCCCAGCCCACTGCCTCTTCGGAACATGAGCGCCACGCCACAGAGACTACGGCAACTAAAGCTCTTATCAAACATTGAAGTTCTAATTTAGAAACAAGTGGCTGAGATTATTTTATCTCGTATTTCAGCCAATTTACGGCAACAAATATAGCACTTGGCAAGTAAATCTCTTGTTTCAGAAATTAATTTCATACTCTCGGTTAAAAAGCGCAAACCATGACGCATATAATATGTTCATACCAACTACGTTTCCAAGCTATCCTAATATATTTATTATAGTTTAGTTATGTGCCATAATTATCGTACTTAATATGGTATTTAATTTTAATAGTGATATTTATATACCTACGTTTATATAGAGCAGAATACGACATCAGCGAAACATGCAGTTAAGAATATGAATTAATTTTCTCATGTTACTGAGAATTCAACCACCGATCCTCTTGCATTGAAATTTGGCGTCGTAAAAATCTTGACTTTTGAGGTCAACAGTGAATGTAAAGGTAAAATCAATAATAAAGTGTAAAAAGTGACAACTCGGTTAACCAGTTATATAACCACATCTTTGATGAAGATGAAAACCATCTGGTTAGCGCAAAACTGTACTGCAGAAAATGGAACTAGGTGCTAAACAAGACGTAGTAAGCGATAACGTTTACATAGGAACTTTATAGAAGGGCTACATAACAAAGTGTTGTCAGAAACTGTACCAATTATATCAACTGCTAGCATTATGTTTAAGTACATATTTTCGCCATAGAATAAATATGCAAAACATCTGCATGTAAGCAAAATATACGAAGTACGAGAAATTATTTATTCGAGGAATCATAAAAATGACAGATTCCCAACAATACACAACACTGAAATAATTACAGTGAAACGCATGTGTGGGAATGTCGACAGTTTAGTTTGGCATTTATAAAATTGTTCTTTGTTTCCAAACAAACAACACCGGAATACTAATGATGTGTGGGCATGTATAGAAATAAGTAGCTCTGCTTGTCTTTGGTGTATGTTGACAGTAAAGCTGCCATCTTGCCACCACTGGTGCAACCAATGAAATGTGCTAGTTTCATTCATCCATCTGCCGGAAATGTGCCACACTAAACCCCTTCCTCGTGCCATCTTACAAGGCACTCGACAAGTGCTGCAATTATTTTATTGCATTCTTAAAGTTTTCATTTCACTCACTCTCTTAGAAGATACGTTAAAATATTTTCGTTCACTTCAAAATATGTGGCCTGTTCTTCCGTGTTTAAATGTAGAAAAATGTACCGAGTCTTAATTCCGCTATGTAAAATGAAGATGTAAGAAATTAAATATTACGTATCCTAAAAAGGCCTGAGATTACTCTGGATACACTGAAGGTGGAGTATTATGTTAAGGGCACTGTCGACACCAAATATTTTAATGGATTGACTCCGAACTATCATCTCCCCCTCCTTCCCTCGAACACAATGAGGCTTGCCACACTATGGCTCCATCATAAGTTTTACAGTTGGATACCATTGCCCGCTCCTAAAGGAAAGTTAAAATTACACATTAGTTTTACACATCCAACAGGAATGAGTTATAAAATTTGCTGAAATTCGGCAGTAGTGTTATAAAATAATCTTGTTTATATGCCTACAATGAATAGTTCGTAAATATACATATATATGTATGTATACAGTGTATGATATGATTAAAAGGGGTTTCTGGAGAGTTAATAGACAATGATGAAAAGTAACATTGACTACCCTAACAGTATACTTCAGTCGCAAAGAAAAATAAAGACAAAGGTACGGAGCCTGCAACTTATTATAATGCATATTTATGTAGCAATTACAGTCTTGATTATTAACGATCCTCTAAACACGTGTCTACTACGCTGTTAAAATACTTCAGCCTGAACAACGAGCCGAAACACACAGTCTTTCGCTGTCGTACTTCGATGCCAGACAAAGTCATCAGTCTACAAACGCCGCGGTTGCTTTCTATCAGAAATAAACACGTGATAAGATATGTTATTGCTGGCTTGTTTGTCTTGTAGGGTGTTAAGTCCCCGACAGATACGGCGCATGACAGCCTGTGTACCCCCCCTTCTATAAGCAAACGTTACAAATACCCGCTCGCACACAACGCTCCATTGTTTAAGGCGACAGAGCACGTCTTCGTTTGAAGAAAACCATGAGCTCAACTACTCTGTACTTCGCTATTGGAAGCGTGTTTCTGTTCTTCTGATTTAACCCTGAAAACGTGTGTATTTTCAACTAACATGCCTGACACTTGAATTAAACAAGTAACTACACGTTTTTGGTTAGTACGGCAGGAGATGAAAGAATTAGATATATTGGACGATGCTGGGCCTTAACCCACTCAGACCCATGCACATAACGCACAAGAAGGTTATATTTGGTCGGCACTGCGCGCTGAGGGCTCAATGCCGTATGATCCTCCCTTTGAGTAAATAACTGAATCGTAAACCGAGATACTGGCCGTGTTAGAATTCACTAGCAAACTGCCCTTATAAGCTGTGAGCACTTTTGAAATCAACCTTTGAAAAATGTCACTGCTCTTGCCTGCATGTATTTTGATAGGCACACTGACTGGCAAGAACTTAGTAAAGTCGGAAACAATGGAGATAAAGTCATGCCTTAGCACTTAATTAAATGTGTTAGGTCAACATGTGTGAATACTCAAATGATTTCTTCTGATTTGTTTTTTAATGCATCAAAGCGTAAAAATGAGCAAATTTGTAAAATATTTACTGTTCTAATAATTTCACAGTTTCACTTTGCCCACGCATGAATAGAGTGCTCAAGCCCATAACAATGTTACTTTTACACGTAGCGCAAGAATACACAATGGCATACAAGAATGGCTTTTGAAAGTGAAGAAACTATATTGGCTTCGTGCCCTTGAGAAAGGCATCCCGGATATGTCACATTGTCGCTGTGAGAATTCACAGTAAGGGCGCAGATGCACCCGATAATGCCCGCTTCAGCCAAGGGCGCGTGTCAATTGTCTTCCTTGAGACCTAGATCGTTTTCTGATGCGCAGCTGTTTGAAATACATTTCATTTGTTATTGTTTACAACTTTTCACGGTCGCGGAAAACACTTGCTAAAGTCACAAAGCCAAATGAAACTCGCGAAGGGAGGAATTCGACAGAATAAAACTCGAGGTGGAAGCGAACACAGGCGTGCGAATTCAAAATCGAATATTTCTCATGAAGAGAACACGGGCTCATGGCAAAGGAATAGATGATGGGTAAGTGATCAAGGGAATATTGCACTGAATTCGAACACAGTTACCGTTCTAGGTTCACAGTGGTTTAAACTACTATAGCCCAACACAAAGTCTACAGTTCATTGGTTATAACAAAACGAGTGCTTTGTTGGCGAGTACAGCATGGATGGAAAACCTTATTGTTTGCAACACCTGAAACCATAAAATAACGCGGGTAATAAAGGACCAATTTGCAGTCTGTTGACGGCTGTCAAAATATACCTATTGATGGGTTTGGCTGAGTTAACGAAATACTCGTGGTTTGTATTTTACCAAACAAATATTTAGCTTCTTCTACAAAATATTTTGTCGTATAAACAAAATTTGTAAGGAAACATAATTGCTTTCGTTAATTAAATAAAATTTTCCAAGCTGAATATATCCTTTGTTACTTCACTTTAATTAGGATGATTGTTTGGGCATATACAAACATTAAGACCTACTTGGTTAGCTCGGGCGTTTTTCTAAGCGTAGATAACTAGCTGACGTCTATAACTAAAGTTTATTATTCAATGCAAATAATGTATGAAAATCATTTCTTAATTTCCCAAGTTCCACAAAATTGTATGTAGGCCTAAGCCAAATAATCTCATATTTATTTACCAATCTTACCCAAGTGTTTTCCCATATAATATCTCAAACTTACGGCGATTCTTTAATTTTTTGCTCACAAAATAATTAGTTCATAAAAATGAACTCTCTGACAGGAATGACTCTTATAAAACAGAACATAATTAATTCTTATCTATAAACAACATTTCAATTACTTATTTTTATAATTATAAAAGTGATGTAGGCTCTAAATCACAGAGTGGTAAATTAAGTATAAGTCATTATGTCATGCTTGACAGAGCCCATTTATTAATCTAGAAACAATCTCCGAAACCGGTTTATTAATAGCACCTATCTGCTATCTCTGTATCTTGACCCTGTAGCCAAGAGAATGCAAGGTCTCCCAGACGTATTACGTTACAAAAAACTTAATCGCCCTTAAACACATCTTCCATGCTGCGTTAATGCGTCGTTTTGGAACCGGGATGTTGGAGGGTGCTGTGAAATATACGCCTACGTCAATTTGTCAAGTAAATATATATTGCTGGTATTCGAAAACTGTCGGTTTATATTTAAGATTTATCAGAGTGCACGTTGCAACATCATCTGCGCGTTTGTTATTGCTACAGACCCTTTCATTCCGCGTTACACGCAACGCACCAGATTACATTTCACGATTATTTAAGTATAGGCTAGGTAAAGTAAGCACTTTTGAAATCCACATTCGAAAAAAATATATATCTGCCCGGTAACTGCATATGCACGTTACCGTGCACACGGGCTATCAGTTAATCTGGCAGCGAATCCATTAAAATAGTTCCAAACCTTGACGATGTATTGTGAGTGTGATGTTTCAAATGATGGGAAATCATGTTACTGTGTTCTGCATTATCAATATTATAGTACAAATTGCCATTTCAATAACACGCTTAAGTTCGTAATAACGCCATTTTTTATCTTACACTCGACCGGCGAATGAACAATGTGATGGGGTCCATGGAAATGTAAATATGACATACGGCGGGAGGATAGAGACTGATGAGGAAATGCTCACCTGACCATGCACTCGACGAGAGGACATCTGTTCATCGACGTGTTGCTTCGCCAGCCTCCGCCTCTCCTAAGTCAGATACGCGACAGATAATTGCTTACTACTGACCGAGTCTTGAAATACGTGCTCGGGCACAGTAGCGGAGCAAACATGTCAGTTTGTGAGATTAATTCCGTCGAGGAACTGCGAGAAGACACAGTGTGTTATAGGCCGCTTACGGCTAACTAACACTTTTCAATGTTCTTCTTAGGAACTATAGGCAATGCACGGTAAAGCGGGCACTTTTTAAGTAAGGCCTTGCTGGATATTTCATTTCAGCTAATTTTAATCTTTCTGCCACTTTTTAATATAAAAATTGCCATATGACTAATAAGCCACTCCCAAAAGTTAACGTCTGAAGCTGTAATAAAATATATTTATTATTAACGTATGTTGGAAGGGCCTAATGAAGTGCTCATTTTACCGTGAATAGCCTATATTTTCATTACGCATCCATCCACTAAGTGTGATTGCTATGGGTGCCATCAAAGGTACAAATACCAAGGATTATAATGTCTATGAAATAATTAAACACCAACTTCAGTAGCCGTAAATGTCAGCGCTTACACCCCCAATAAAAGCCGAGTCTTAGAACTATTATTAATGAGCTCCCAGCACAACTGATAGCTGTAAGCTAGTGTGTACTGCTACCAAATGCTAGAGGCGTAACCAACTACGCGAGGGATGGTGGTCTTAATAAAAATACAAGAAAAATTAATTTTTTTAAGTTTTATTTATAACGTTATAGCATACACACAGCTATTATTTACAACATTAAACTACCGTCCTACTATTAACACTTATTCTAAGGGAGCGCAATATTTGATGTAAATATCAATTTTAATTAAAGGCATCACTGTCTTTTTTTTTTTTGGTTAGTCACTTAATTCACAGTTATCATTTACACATACCCAATCCAACTGTTTATTGACATCGATCCAAATGTCTTACACCTACACATCCAGTTCGATAGTCCCACCTTCACTGTACCAATGCTCGCAATCCGCAGACTTCACTCCCGCTGGAAACTCTCGCCGCCACTCGTCGCTTCGCCTGGCAATTAGGGCCGTACAATCCAGAAGGTTCTTCGCACCCCGAGTCACACAGAGGTGAGGGCGATGACTAGAACATTCTTGCACGATAACCCCAGACACTAAATCTGCCTCGACAAGAGGAGCGGCACGAGACTTGAAAGGCTTATCGCGGCACCTCTTTGTAAATCTCCACGCACTCCTCGGGTTCCCAGTGATGACCTTGACACACTGTCCTCCGTACGCTCGAGTGGGACGGGCCAAGGGAAGCGACGCAGAGCAGCGACATGTGGCAGTACTGTAGCATACATGTAGTTACGAACTGCGATTTTGCAAGGTGGAATTCAAAAGTGCTCACTTATGTCATGAACAACCTGTGGTAATAGTTACGTCATCATTGGGTTCTAAAACAAGTATACAAGAGGGGTCAAAAAACGATCTTCAAAACACTTTGGGAATTTCGTGGCCATATTTGAATTCCAAATGCCTAAGTTCTCGTATATTCGCAGATCCGGGAGAACCGGTTTGTGCTAGGGAAAACCACGCGAGCGCGTGTGATTTACAGGTGTATATTATACACGGAATTGGCGCAGCTCGCACCCTAGTTCACAAATGTTAATTTTATTAGCACGCAACTTTGTAACAGTTTGTGAGACTGCAAAATGTTCGACGGGGACCAGAAAAACCACAAGTTTGTGCGTTGAAAGAGCACACGCACAAATGCCGGCACGATATGAGGAGTGCGTCGAGACGATTGAGTTGTAGAGTCGGCAGTAAGCTCGATGTACCAGAGTGACGACGCCATCTCTGCTACATTCGTGAGGACGTCGACTCGCGCTGCACGAGAAGAGCGTCGGAGCTCGTCACGTGAAGACTTGTGACGTACACTTCTGGAAATGTTGAGACAAATGCAAGACCGACACTGCCGTCGACACAACCTCTCAGTTCGGAAGACGATCAAGAGTTGAGATGAGCTTGGTCGGCGCTTGACAGAGGGGTATTGAACGCCTGTGATGGTGAATGGAGCAGCGGTGGAATGCAAGTGCGGGGGAAACGGGAATGCGACGGGGAAACCCGCCGGCCAACACAACGTCTGCCACGGAACCCGAATGCGAAAATCCGTGAGTGGGAGGCGAGTAATCTGACCGCTATACCACCGTGATCCAGGATAATCAAGGCAGTCAGTGGAACTGATTGGAACATAAATAACATTAATATGACGATATTTAATGTTATGTGCATTAGAAGATCAAAGGTAAAAAAAATGTAACGTCTACAAATTTAGATTTATGGAGCATCTCTAGTAAAAAGAAAATTAGACGCCTCAAGGGCACGTTTGGCCTTGAGGTAGCAAGCTTCACGTGAGTTCTGTTTTCTCGGGATTACAAACGTTGACTATTGGACGTTCACACAGCAATGTGTCCAGAGAGGATACAGCACTGTTGCTGTAGTTTAAAACACTGTTTCACAGGAGAATAAACATCGTAAACAGCGGACTTAACAGCGATTATTGCTGACTCTGGCACTTCTCAACGACCACAATTATATTTCAATAACCAAATGTATAAATCGGCAACAATATGTCGACTTTCATTTCTGTCCTGAAAAAAGATTCAAACTGAAGTATTCGATAGTTTTAAAAAATTAGAACAGACACAACTGCCCATAGTAAGTCCCATATGACAACTTAGTACGATGTCAACTAATGTTCGTATGTCGCCGCCTACTTAAGCAGCTGCATGCCAACAATAATCTCCGTAAAAACATTCGCACTAATAAGCAATGGACTCATTTGAAACTTACGTGCAAAATTAACTCAAACAGCCATAGCTAGAGTTATGCTATTATGAAAACGTCGTTACTTTTCTCTGGAAGCCCAATACACGGATATTAATATTTAACACACAGTTGCTGCATGCCACGAGCGTGGGAGAACGCCGTGATATCTTACACAAGAACTCGAGAACTACAATAAACATATGTTTGTATTAGAAACTAATGAACACTGCAGATCACAAGCCACGTTACAATGGTACCATTGGTGCTCTTGAGAAAGATTTTGTCTTGTGGTCACGCCACTGAAAAGAGCAAACAGTACGAAACAAGTAAGTTTGTTAGATTTTGAAAGCTTGTATTCTAAAGATATTAATGTCAGGTATCTTCATTTGTTGTATCACAATTTACGTACAAGTTTCACGCCTCGGTAACAGCTACTTCCACAGACCGGCGTTGCTTTTCAAATGTCTTACTCTGAGACTACATAAACATGACTGTATGTGTTTTCAGACGTATTTTTATCGTGCCAGAAAACATAAACTAGGTGACAGACACAGAATATTTTTCAACAGAGCAGCCAAACTGGACGGTGGAGATTGAAAAACTGAAATCCTGCGAAACATTCAGTCTCCTAGTTTTTTCGCTGCTAGCGTATACGAATGTATGGTCTCTGTAAAACTAGACAGAACCAATAAACAGCGATGAGCCATTACTGTGAACACGACCATTTGTGAGCGACTCATCTTTCTTCATAATTTGTATTTCACATGTGAAGATTGAAACGAGGACGTGGACTGATGTATAAGTACGGGATTCAAGATAACAGAACAAACCTTTGTTACTGTTGTACGTTCATGTCATCACTGACTGCAAGTTTGTAAACACAAACTTCTGTAAGTTATCGCGCAATCCCGGGTGTTTTACCCCAGAAACGTATGTGAATATCCGGACGATATTTTCGTATCGATAAATTCAGAATCACGAAACGCTATCGCAGACGTTTTACGCATTCTCTTTCCATTAATATAATGTTAAATGAGGAATTATATTTTTGTACTGCAATAACCAAAATCGCAGTTTTAAATTCCGACGAAACTGATTCCATTGACTCTCCACAGAAACGTAAATGGGCGTATATATTTTCGATCTTCATGAGGGGTCGACAACACCAGAGTAAATAAATTACGTGATACCAACCTTCAAATAAATATGTAATACTGCGTGGTAACAACGAACATGGTGACATTTCAAATCAGAAGTTAATAATTTAGCTGTATGTGGTCAGGTCATCCAGTTCCACTACCAGTGAGAACATTGTAGCTGTCCCGTTGGCCCAATGGTTTCCTCAGATGATAAAGTATCACAATAAATTGTTGCAAGAGCATCGTAAGTGGAGCCTCTCCCACCACTCTTGTGCAGTTGGAAATAAGCCAACCCGGCGCGTAAAACCGTAGAAACAAAGGCGCTCATTTATACATTTCACGAAGAAGAATCACTCAAACCTGGCTAACTTAATTACGACAGAGAATACACTGTTCGTTAATTCTGCGTATCTAACTTAAATTAACTGTTGCTTTTTTTTTTTATTGGTTTCCTTGCCGTATGTCTCGAACTGATAAGATAATTCGCGGAAATAGCAGCGAATGGGATATAAAGTAGGGACTTGGAACTATTTGATTTACATTGTATAGAAATATTTATTTTTTTTAGTTTATTGTGCACATTTTGCACATATCTGGTTCAACAACAACGCTTAAGAGGAGTAGAATGTGCTAAAACATTTTCCGTGAAATCGTGGGGCCGCGGTGGTGTAGTGGTTAGACTACTCACCTCCCCACTTAGGCGAGCCGGGTTCGATTCCCCGCGGGGTCGCCCTTGGACTTTGGCATGTCGGAATCGTGCCAGACAATGCCGCTGGTCGGCGGGTTGTCTCGGGTATTGATAAAAACTTAGTGAAAATGGTAATTATAGCATTTTTAAAGCTTGCATATGTGTATTTTTTGCCGAATGCCTTGTACATCGCCCACAAAGTCCGCAGTAAAAACGTGACTTATGCTTCCCATGCTGCAGACACAAATGCGTAATGCTGGTCGTCCTCGGTCTGTGCGTGCGTACTGTTCGGCTTGAGGAAGTGATACGTCAGCACATTAGCGACATGCCCTCCACTAGTACACGCTCCATAGCGCGTCAAATAGGCGTGTCCCATTCAACCATGTAGGACGTACTGTGAGTACATCGCCGCCATCCCTACCGCTGGCAGAAACTACAAGGCATTCAGCGAAAACACATTTAGAAAACCCAATATNGACACATGCGTAATGCTGGTCGTCCTCGGTCTGTGCGTGCGTACTGTTCGGCTTGAGGAAGTGACACGTCAGCACATTAGTGACATGCCCTCCACTAGTACACGCTCCATAGCGCGTCAAATAGGCGTGTCCCATTCAACCATGTAGGACGTACTGAGAGTACATCGCCGCCATCCCTACCGCTGGCAGAAACTACAAGGCATTCAGCGAAAACACATTTAGAAAACCCAATATTCGCAGGCTCATATCTCCTTTAATATTCATTCTGTTTAGGTATATGGTGTCGTATATATTTTCGACTTTATTGCTCATAAGGAATTACCTCCCGCAGTGTGTAATATTTCCAAAGTTTTTTTAAGAGCTGTTTTATCTTCCAACGTGTATACTGCTTTAAGAAGACAGTGCTGACGTACTTATTGCCACAGGCAGTTCACGTGTTCACGGCAAAGTGAAGGCTGAGGCTGCAGTCACACTAATATTTACGCCGCTGTGGTAATAAGGGATGCAGTTTGACCAGCAGAAGATCAAGACAGCCATTAAAGAGCGGCCTACATGAGGGGCGAGGGCAATGTACATTTATATCGTTACTTGTAAACGCCTTTCTTCCTGCCATACATAGGTATTCAGTATAGTTATGTCGGAAACACATTTCACCGTCGCGTGTAAAATATTTTGGTTTGACCGTCTGCCCAGCGCACAAATACAGTAGGCCCTACGTTAGTCTCGTCTTGGTTTCTTGTTTACATTATGTTTAAAAATGGTGGAAGGATATTTAGGTAGTAGCTCGAAAGTAGAACTTGAGCAGGGCTTCAGAAAATTCCTCTACGAGACCTGGGAACTCGGGTACACACTACACGCGAGATTACTTTGCACACATGATAACAACAGCACAAACAGTGCCCAGACAACGGGGTTATATGCACACACTCCAGCCAGTAAGCCGACTGGAGGGAAGCTTCACTTGCCCGCCAAATACACAAATACGTAAATCAAGTAAAGATGGTGTAAGAAAATACAGCTCAATACATAACCCGCGAGACGAGGAAATCCCAGTTACACAACCCCGCCAAATGATCTGGGCTGCGTCCATATTCAGTACCACATCACGTGCCGTCGTAGGCGTGAGTCGTGTCTCCTTGGCTGAAGACGCCGTTCTAGGCTGTGCTACGATTTTCAATTTAGTATGTTTCAGTTGGAACTATTTGAAAGTTATTTGTTTACTGTGGCGGCGCTATCTGGCGAGCAAAGTTGCAGTCTGCATTACACAACACACACTGGCGTTACATTTCTACGAGATTGTCATACACGAATAAATATTTATAAGAAAAAACGTAAATCTACAGCATATTTTCGGCTTCGTTTACATTCCAGAACGTGACCCTCAAATTTAATTAATATATATACGTATAACTATTCACTGAAGTATAAATACCTTTAATTAAACCTACATGAATTCATAAAACAAAATGAAAGAATAAAAGTGTGCATAGTATGAAGACACGTCCGGTGTTATTTGCGCGTCTGGTTCAAAACTAATAAGTTTTTGTGGCGATTTGGGATTTCTTAAATTAGTAAATTGTTAATTTTCGTTACGTACTAAAATCTAAATAGTGAACTATCATATACGTTATTAATTTACTATACTGAATCGGATAGTGGCCATTTCGTAAACTAAGATTGCCAGTAGGAACACGACCATAGAGTGCATTCGTACACTCGCTGAGAAGTCACAAGCTAGAATCACTTTACCAGAGCACGAAGCCAGGTAAGTATAGACACATCCTTGGAACAGCGTGTTCTCAGACATGAAGTGAGGGCCACGCGAGTGACTACGGACAGACAGTGATGAAGGAAGGCGGGTGGGTACTCACAGTCTCTCAGCCTCCGGCGGCAGACTCCGCGGCACCTGGCTCAGTCCTCGGCGGGAACAGTCGACGACGAGGCCGGAGCACGAGCAGGCCCAGGGACAGCGGCTCAGGCCGTCGTGGGGGCGGTGCACGTCGTTGCCGACGGCCAGGGCGCCCGCCGCCCCCAGCCACAGCAGCAGACGCCACATGGCGGCGGTCCTCGTGTCTGCACTACTGTGGCCTCATGCACGCCCTTCTACTGTCACTCCCGTCAGATCAACCTCGCCGCAGTTACTCCTCCGTCGTCTACATTGCCGCGCGCCGCTGGCCGACACTCGAGAAGGCACGGTGCGGGCGACTGTAGCTGACACGTCCTACCTCGCGCGCGGTCGCTGCCGGACTGACCGCGGCAGACGGCGCGGCGCGACACGCAGCTGCGCGCGCAGCCCGCCAGGCGCGCCACTGCCGCCGGCCGGAGGTGTGGAGGGGAGGCAGCCACCTAGCGGCCGGCCACACTGTCTTGTATTGTACGGGTGGAGATAGACAAAAATATAATCGATTACTTACCGTATCGATTACATCAGTAGGATAATGATAATGAAACCGATTAATAGATTCTGAATAATCGATTAAATACTTAATCGGTTAATCTAATTTTTATATTCTTATTTATTCCAAATTCTTAAGGAATATTAAAAACACATTTGAACAAGCTTAACACAAATGTGCTCTGTCATATATCGAAAAATAATCGAAATAATTTAATAGATTCATTCAATTATCAAAAGAATAAGAATCGATTAAAAATATATATTGATCGCAATAGAAAATCTATTACCATTCAAATGGAATCGTAATCGAACATTCCTCTTGTATAGTTCGATTGGTATAGTCTATTCGCAGTACGTTCACACTTTTTGAATAAAATCTTCGAACAATCATTTTACGTATGACGTGTTTGTTTCATAAATACGTAATATCACTAGCGTTACATACTTATGTTAACATAAAAACATTTTAGTTTTTAGTTGAATTATAGTTTTACTTCAATTTGATCTATAAATTACAACATTTTACTTTTAATGAATATGAATTAAACCGTAGAGAAAATGCGTGTGTTGGCAATGCCTAGTAAGAAATAGTTATCAAGTGCAATATTATTAATCTGAAAGAGCACAAATATATTGTGTTGTCTCTTTTGTATAATTTTCGAGACTAAGTTAAGGATTGCTTGCATGAGACGGAGGAGTAGCCTGAAAAAAAAAAGTTGTAAGTAACCAAGAAGGGACTACTGTATATATAATTTGACTGTACTTTGTATTGTCTTCGTTTAGTGTGAAGCACTGCATAGTGTTCAACAAATAATCCATTTTAATAAATTTAGTTATATGCAATGCATAGGGAACGTGTGCCCAAAACATTTCTATAGGTAGTGAGTCGTGATTGGTGAGTGTGATAAGGTGTAACTGTGTCTGTTCTATTAGCGCCACATATCTCAGAAACGTAACCAGCGTCGCGTTATTTTTTTAAAAATGCAATTGCAATGTTATTGGTCAATGTTGGTTGTACTGTGGCGTTTGCCGTTAGCGGTAGCGAGTTGCGACTTTCCCTAGCGTTGTTTGCAAGATAGTTTGTGACTTGGTTATACATTTTGAAAACTAGTGTTGAAAAAAAAAATTCCAATTCGTATTTAATGTGTGGTATTCTTTCGTTTCGTTGTTTTGTATAACCATACCAGCTTTTGTATAATTTCGGGATCCAAGTTGTGTAATCCAAACTAAATTGCGTTGCCGCTGGCGCCCCAGGGCCATAGAGTACTAAGTATACAGAGGTGAAAGTCACTTATACCGCACACGTCAGCAACGTGTTGGAACGCCGTTCGCCAATCAGCGCCTGATACTCTACTCGCCAGCCGGCAGCCCCCAGCCAATAGGAAACCTCAGGCAGATGCAATGCTCGTTCCCACAGCCTCGCGAAGCAAATCAGGAACCGCCCGCAATGTCGTGTATGCGTAGTTATCAACTCTGAGCAAGGACCTTCTCCTGGTCGCACCGCCCGCCGCAGTGATTGATCGACCTCCTCGGTGACAATAATTGCCTGCTCTCTCTCTCTCTCTCTCTCTCTCTCTCTCTCTCTCTCTCTTTGCTGCTCGCGTAGAATATTATGTATCTCTAGTCCCCTCCCGCCACATCACGTCCTTGTATAGGATGCTGCGGAGATGATAAATGACATTTGGAAGGCCAGGCTTCCCCCCGCGTTCATACTTATTATTTTCATAACACCGGAGAACTTCTTGTTATATTACTCTGATCAAGAACAAAAACCAATTCTCCTGCCTTTGCCATGCTTATGTATAACTTACTACCAAAAATTTAAAACTTAATTGTATTTGTTGATATTTATCAGACAATGCAAGTGAAGAACTTTTATAACGTCACCGCTTTCGTGCTTTTCGATTAATCGGGAACAGACGTTTGTACCAAACTAACCACGGGAATCGCCACACGCGTTCATTGTGTCGGATTCAAACCTGAAAGCGCGAGCCGCCGAATAGGTACTCAACTACGCCAATGGGATTGTTGGTCACGTGTTTGAAAACAAACACACGTGCGTTTTAGTTTTAATGCTTTTTTCAGCAGTAACTGGCATCCGGGTTATATTTCACTCTAAAAAATGTTCGTATTTTTAAAAGAAAAATCCTTGGAAACCCAGTTGCCAAGAAATTCCTTTGTAAAACTACAAACCGTTTTCTTGTAAAATATGCGAAATATATATTTGTAATATTAAAAATAATAGCCTTGTATTGCAAGTTACAGTATTGAAAAGTGTACATAAAATTATTACTTTTTTCTAGAAAACAAATGTGATAAATTAACAAAAAAGAATATCTTTAAAAAAATTTCAGGATATAATTTATGAAAAAAAAAAACAATACACATTGCTAGCACGGGGACTAGGAGCCACACCCCTTATATTATAAGCCTGCACCCTTAACCACTATCTCAACTTGACTTACTTAATCAGTGCTTATTTTAATTTCAAATATAACTCCAAATACTTACAAAGTGTTAGAGAAATTATTTGATTAAGAAGAATACATTTACTGGTATTGTAATTCATTTTAAGAGTTCCGTGAAGCTAGGAAACATTAACAGTTAATGAGTAATACGGTCACGTTTTATTGAAATTGTCGTTTTATTATGATTATTAGAGTTCTTTAAGCGTTTTACGTTATTCAAACTCGCAATACATTTATTTTTGCACGCAACTACACATCATATAACCCATACTTTTTACACAAACAGCTATAAACGGTTTTGCACTGTTGGTTGAATGTCCGCCATTTTGCTGAAGCTCGTGGATACGGGTCAATATAGTACAAACATTTATCGAGGTCTACTACAAACACGGTCCTTGTAGTTTTACAAACGAGTAGTTTCACAAAAGAAATATTTGTACTGTTACAAGCATTTGTAAAATTACAAACAATTTCTCAGTAAAACTTACAAAAACATTTGACTGTGTATAAACGGAACTGAAATCCGAATTTACCAGAAGGATCATAAACGGGAGGCTGCATGCAGGTGGTCTACTGGTTTTATCAGCATACTCGCATTTGCTCGCCAATGTATTCCGACTTTCCCTAGTCTTAGAGACTCATTTTGTGTCATGCTTCAGGGCTTGTGAACATAAGGGACTACGTGCGTTAAAGCAATAAAACATATCTAACACTGCTGGCTACACTATATATATATGAAATTTTGTGGTTATACTATACAACAATATGGCTGCCTTAGAAGGGGCGAGAGTGAGAAACGAGTGTACCGTTCCCGTCACCACAGATGGCTGCTGTTGAGGGGAGAGTAACATTTCAAGAAGTTCAGCAACGGCAGAAACAGGTTTTTACGGCCCGAAGGCCGGCACACCCTCCTTCCTCCCACACTGAGACTGTACTCTGATGAGTAAGTCAGTGCGCGGTACTTTCTCCTCTTCTGGCCTTGTCTTCGTGCCTGTTCTGTGCCGTTTTCACCCTGTTCTCTACGTTTTCTCCTGCTCTCATGTAAAAACCTATCCTCCTCGCCATTTTGAATAAACTCATCCCTGATGCTGTTTAAGGGCTTACCCGAGCTACTCAAGAATGGACCACTGGAAATTTTCTTTGATCGGTCGGAGATGCTCGGTAAGGGGTTTCCAGAGTACGCGTTTGGCCATCATTTTCAGTCCCCCTTACCACCCCCCCCCCCCNGTGACTATTTCCAATCTGGTATCGTCTCTGTTAGACCTCCTTTGTGCTTTGTTCTCAGTAGCGCACCACCTTATACCCTGTGATGGGCTTTGTGCGGTCAAAGTACCTTCGGCCGTAGGTCTTTATGACCTCCCTCTTGCAACTATCTAAATCAAATTGTTCACCTATTCTCTCATGTGCCAATTTCGTGAGGTTCGTGAGTTCTTCAATGTTACTTGTGACATCGTTCGTTGCAAGCACCATCCGGTCTTTATATTCAGGATACGGGAATATCACATGCTGACCACCTTCCATACTCCGTATCAAAGTAGCCATTGCTGCTGAATACAGAGTCATGTCTTCGAGCTTCACCACTCTTAACTTGAACTCGAACTCTCTATCCGTGGTTTCCACGTCCTCCATCGTGATTTTCTGCTTAGGCACATGCACAGAATAGGCTCTTTAGTCATTGTTCCAGTGGTCGGTTCCTCTTCGAGGTTGAAGACCTGTTGTCCATCTTCCCGACTTACTTGCTTCCCTAGATCTTACACTGATCTTGCAGGAACTTCTGTCTTCGGAGCCTGGGTAGTCTTTTCATGTACCATATCTGATATGACGATATTGCTGCCGTCCCCATTTCTTCCACTTCTGCACTTCAGCTGATGTTCTATCTGTCGGCTTCTGTTTCTATTCAGTTGCTGCCGCTGATAGCTTGTGCAGTTCGCGTATGGTCTGGCAACCCTTTCACTGATGTAGATGACCGGTCGCAAGATGATCGGCCATCTAATGTCTGCGTCACCTTCGTTACCCTCGTCACCATCTACACTGTGCAGTTCCCCAGTAGCATGCAGGACTTGATCTTCTATCCGTACCTCGAACTCTTTGAGTCTTCTTCCCACATCGTGGGCGAAGACCTCGAGGATTCATGCAGATTCGCTCCACTTCATAGCCATGTGACGATCTGTAGTTTCAATTCCATATTCCATAAGCTGCCTCTGTGCAGTCATCCTCAGATCTTCTATCTTGCCACATTCATACAGCATGTGCTGAACAGAATCATCCACCTGACATACTTCCCACAGAGGTGAGTCGACTAGCCCAAACTTGTGGCGCTTGTGCTTGTAATGTCCATGTCCGTTCACCAAATTGGACGAGGTAATGGGTAATCTTTAACCATTTATTTTAGTACCATTCCCTCGCGTCAGGAAACATCCAGTACAGTTCTCTTCCATAGCTTGAGTTGTCACATCTATCTTGCCATTTCAGTAGTGATATATCTCTGTATTCTTTCTTTTGCAGTGGAGTTGGTCTTCTTCCCCCTAACTCCTCAAACAACTCACCTCTTTCCCTCACCAGTATATCTATCGGAAGAACTCCGACCAGCACTACCAGAGCCTCTGTTACGATCTGAGGTACCACACAGATGCAGCATACGTCATAATGACCTGAAAAGCTGCCTTGTAAAGCATCACCATGGTACCGAAATGCAATCCCAAGTACACCGGTACAGCTGCTCTCATCCTAAAGAAAAGCACTACTGCTTTACTACATACATATTTTATATGGTTCACGAATGTCAGACCACTGCCCAGCATGACTCCCAGATATTTGTATTCAGATAAAAATCTCAGGGGTCTTTCGTGGAATCTCGCTGTTGGCCATCTCCTGCTCAGGTTTCCTTTTAGCATCATACAGACAGTCTTCTCGGCGGAGAACTGCATCTTTGTGGACACCGACCATTGCTGAATACGGTTCATGATGGTTTCTGCCTTCTATTCCAGTTGTTTCCTGGTATTAACTAATACCAATATTAAGCCATCATCGGCGTATCCATAGATGCAGCAGTCTTCGGGAAGTTCTTGCTCCAGAATATTGTCAAAGACTAAATTTCAGAGATGAGGACACAGTACTGACCCTTGTGGGCATCCTTTAGTTAGAGTTTTCTCTTCTTCCATGTCTCCTGTGAGATACACACAGGTACGATCCCTAAGATAGTCCTCCAACACCTTGTAGAGATTAGCTGGACAATCTCTCATCTTTAACTGCCACAGAATCCCCGGCCACCATCATTGTCAAATGCACCTGCTATACCGCGGAATATCCCCATGGCATACGCACAATCTGTTGTTCTGACTTTTGAAAGCATGTCTAGCATAACAAACTCTGTGTCTTGCCTCTGCGGAAACCGTATTTATTGTTGCTGATTCCACCTATGCTGTCCAGATACTGCATAAGCCGCTTGTTGAGTAACTTCTTATATACTTTACCCAACATAGCAAGAGCATCAGGGGTCTGTATGACTTTATATTTTTGGGATCTTCCCAGAGCCTTTGTACATGATCCTCAAAATGGCATCCTTCCATATTTTAGGGAACTTCCTTTCCTTTAGCAGGTCATTGTACGTGTTCAGCAAGATGGTCACTAACCTGGCATACAATCTCTTCATAATCTCTGCCGTGATGCTGTCGAAGGCAGGCGCCTTTTTCCTCTTGGGATCTTTTATTATTATATCGAGTTCCTTGCCAGATAATTCTGCAGCATCCATATTGTTGGGTGGAGTTCGCATGCTCCTCCTCTTAGATTGGTGTTCCACTGTCTCACCTTTGGCCATATCATCCGGCAGTAGGACTGGCATCATGACCGCCACAGTCTCAGAGATGTTGCCCGTATGTCCACTGGCTGTTGCCACACTTCACAATGGAGTTATATATTTCATTTTACCTGCGACCACTCGATACACCAGCCCCCAGGGTCTTCACAGCCATGTTCTTCTATTATTTTCTGCCACGATTCTGCCTTCTTTCTCCTGACATTACTGAAGTACTTCTTCCTCTTCTCCCTGTACACCTCCGCCAGGCGCTGTCCCTCTTGAGGTCTCTCTTAAGTTTTCGTCTGAGTTGACGTACACTTCTCCTGGTGTTTTCCAACTCGTCATCCCACCATCTGTTGATGGGAGTTTGAGTCCTGCTCTTGTTTAGCGCTTGGTTGCAGGTATACTGCATTGCGGCTGTGATCTTCTCAACTATCCTGAGGATCTTCAATGCTTCTAAGTACCTCAGCTTCCGCTCGGAGCAGATGGTCGAACCTTTTCCAATTGGCACCGCTATGGGTGTACCTAGGTCTCAGCTCCATTGACTTGTGCTCAGGTATTTCTGTTAGACCCACCACAGACAGGATCAGACGGTGGTCACTTGCACTGGCCTCTATAACTTTGGCAGAAACAATAGTATTTTACCCATAAACTAAAACATCAGTCCGATGTTCAAGAGATATTTTATTTGGAAATATTACCAATACTTTGCCTGCTCGCCACTCGCTGGCAGGCACTGTACATGCATCGTTGTTCAGTTTCCCTCGAGTTGGGACAGCAGAGAGCACTCTTTGTGATGTCAAGAGTGGGCGAATTGGGACACCTTACATTGGTGATTACTAGAGTCCACTACAAACAGCGACCATGTTTGTTTCTATTGTTGGTCTCTAGATGGCACTAGTGTCCCCCCCCCCCNCCGTTCCCGTGACCATGAACGAGGACGTGTTGCACAAGAAGATTACTTATGTCCGGTACTGTACAAAACAAGGCATCAGTTTTCTGTGATTTAACCAGTTCAGTCACACATTTATCTCTATGTTCAAGTGTTGCAATTATGTATTTTTTGGTGTGTGCTATACTTATGTTTGGCATTTTCTTGCAACCAGTAAACAACGTGTTGCGTGCTCGTTGATAAAGACATTAACAATTAATTTCAAAAGGGTGTAGAAGATTCCGCATATCATATTAGCGACAAAGAAGACTCTGGAATTACTGGGCATTGATTCCTTGTGGTGTATAGTACCGTTAGTAAATGTCATTCATATGCAACATGTCCAAGACTGTGGACTCAGTGACTGAATTGGTTAATTGGTTAGCAATCTTCCTCATAAAAATGTTAATCTAAAAAATGTTCTGAGCCTCTCGTTTATGAATGGTTAATGCTGACATTTCCGAGCATGTAGCATATAATTTACTTTTTGCGGGAAGCACGCTCGACACAAGTACAGCGCACGTCAAAATTTTGCAATACTGCTAAACTTGAGCTCGGAAATGAATTTGGAGCCGAACATGTTAAAGGCGAAGTAGCATTTTCACCCATGTGGGGCAATTTTCCTCAAGAGATATATTCACAAAAAAACTCCATGTAGGCAAGCTGTCAGAGTTCACAACCTTTGGGTTAGAAAATATTGCTAGGCGCTCGCTGCTTTGCATCGCTTCCGGAAGCGGACATGTGTGAAGGTCACACATTTATCCCGAAAGCGGGCGACGAATACACAGACCACCTTACACAGGCTTGCCGCCGCGATAAGCATTCTACAGCTCGAACGTTCTGGTTAGTGACCTAATTGTTCTCAGCATGACTCTGGGTGCGGTGAACCTCCCAAATCCCAGCCAGCGTTAGTATAAAAGCTCTACGGGCCTCCAAGCCAGGATTTTATGAGAGTCGGGAGTTTGAGCGATTGGGCGGCCTTAAGCGATAGACGACGAGCCAGAAGAGCAACGAGTGGCGCCGGAAGTGACTAAGTGGAGGAAAATCTGCGACTGCAAGCATCGGTGCAGTGAAGAGTGCGACTGGCAGGCGAGACTATTGGACTGGATGTGTGAGTGAGACATTTAAAATGATAGCAACAGACAGACTGAACATATGTTAATGATGAGTTTGAGTTAGTTGACTATAACCAAACAGAGACATTGAGAAGGACTTTAATTATAGTTGGGATAGACACTAAATATTGTGCTCACTGTGAAATATAAAAAAATAATGATGGATATTGATAATTTAATGCTGTAAATAATAGATGTGTGAATAAATAAAAAATAAATTAATTTTATTTTTATTAAGGGCTCCATTCATCACGACCTCGGTCGGATACGCCTCTCAGGTGACTTGTAACAATACATAGTTCAAACACTGCGCTGCTAAAGTCAGTTGACAAGATGGGGTTTAAATGCGATATGTATATAAAAATACAGTCGAATGCACATGTTCATAGCGTGACAACCATTGATTATTATTACATTCTCGACCATCATATTGGATTTTATACTAGTAGGTATACATATGCATTAATATGTTTTTAAGTAAGTGTATATTTGGAATTATCTTTTCGAGTCTAATTCGAGCATAACGATATAACATGAATGGCTCATTTTGCAACATGTGCTCCACTCTAGCGACAGCCATATTTAATAATAATATGTTGGCTATTCAGCTTCTTTGACCCTTTTAATCATAGTGGTCTACATATTCGGTGTTACAGAGGAAGTGTATTTTGTATGTCTACTGTTAAACGTATCACGTAATAACATCCTACACCACCTTAAGGACGAAGTACATTAAAGTACACAGCATATATTTATCTTTAAGATTGTTAAAGCACCTACAGCGTTCTGTAGGGAAGTTCCTCATGTGGCGGGAGACATAATTCGTTATTTATACTAATCACGTGGTCTCATGAACACCTGCTGCCAGTAAAATCAAACACAACACATGTTTCATACTGGTTATAACATATGAGAGAGCGTTATACTAGTATCTTTACGGTCTCAGACAAAAATCAGTTCGTTACAGCGGCTAAAATAATATATTTATCTGCGACTGGAACAGTTCCAGTAGTTAGGGCAAGTATGTATAAACAAATTAAAGCTCAACATGGAGTAGCAGCGAACCTGCTTTAGCGGTGTTGTAAGTGCAAAGTGGCTACAGTACGCTTCAAACTACAGCAACAACAGAAAGCCAGTATTTTAAAAGCTTATTTAGTAAGAAAGCATGTAAGCTGTAAATTATTTACGCGAAAGCACTTAAGAATAATTGTATTTCTGCCAAGCATTCACACACAACACAAATTGTGTTTTGTTAATATCGTACGTGGAGACTCTTTTAAAGAGATGGCCTTAACCTCAATACTAAAACTTGTTAAGTAAGCACATGATGGGTATCGCACTTCGCTTTAAAGTAAGCATAGAACAAGATGCGTCTGAAACCCTAGCTCCTGAGATCGACACCGCGAAGGTGAGTATTTAAGAATAATGAGATGCTAGCATCCTGAAATCGGATCATACGAGGGGCAAAGACTTGAAGATAAGACTTCAATAACGATCCTAACAACGATTCATGGCAGATAAACAAATGCGTGGTACCAATGCTATGATTATAATAATTGTGTTCAAAATAATAACATACAGAAAATAAAGCCTTAGAGGGTTACAATAGATTCAATACAAGTTCAAATAAATAAAGTTATGATATAGAGTTTATTTCATTCCCTATTAATATAATTGAATTCTGCTTGATGGTGCGAATAAAACGATATCCTTCTAGACATTACATCAGAGAAATCATAAAATTAACAAAGATAATTTTGGGATAGACAATATCAAGTCACAATCAGCCGAAATTAGAATAATTTAATCCTAAATATCAAAGTGAACAAATTGAACTCTTCTGTACTGGGTCCGCATTAAAATTAAGAAGTTGACGAATACAGTGCTTCATAAATTATGCAATGAATTACTTATTTTAATTACTGCACTAACCCTTTAATTAAAAGTTTTATTTAATATGTTTAAAAAATTAAATGATTGCTGCTTCTAGTTTCAGTGCCTGTCGCCTGTTCTAAGATACAAGACATATGCTGTACGCAGGAGGAAAACATTGGTTTTATGAAAACACGAGTTGATCAACAGAAAGTTATTCGTGTTTGAAAGTAGAAAAATAAATGTGACTGAAATGTCACATTCAGTGAGCTGTTACATCGTGTAAATCAGGGGTCAGCAACCTTTCTACCTTAAAGGGCCACATCAGGNATGTCACATTCAGTGAGCTGTTACATCGTGTAAATCAGGGGTCAGCAACCTTTCTACCTTAAAGGGCCACATCAGGTTTGTGTTACGTCTTGGGGGCCGCATGGTTTATCATACCCATAAACATACGAACAAGGTGTGATATAAGCAGAAAAACACATATTGAATTTAAATTTGTTTATTTCACACAAAACATTTCGTTTATAAGGTACACGATTATAAATTTAGTTTTTTTGTAAATTGAAATACAGTTTGAGTATAAATGAAGTTCGAAATTGCATTAAAAATACAATAATAGTTTTCGAGAGAATTTAATGGGAAGTTTGGTATTGCATCCTCTTCACAAGCTTGTCAATATCTGGTCTTATTTTCGAAGTTGATACTTTGATTGAATTTTCCAGATGAACGTTAGTCAATCTACTTCTGGTTTTATTCTTGACAAAATTCATTTTTGAAAACAACTGTTCGCAAACATATGTGCTGGCAAAGAGAGACATCATTTTAAGGGCGTTTAACCTGATATTGGGAAAGTTGTCTTTGTCAATATACTTAGAATAGAATTCAGTTAGTCCCAAGTTGAACTTTTCCTTTAAGTCTGAGTTGCACTGTAAGTCTGTCAGTTCCATTTGAAGGTTTCCTGGCACATCACTGACCTTTACACTAAAAGGCCGGGAAAACAAGTCAATTAACTTTTCACTTTTCCTAAAGTCCAAGAACCTGGAGTTAAATTCATCTTTTAGTTCCACTAAAGCTGTGACATACTTGCTCATGTCAAAACCATCACATTCTGACAATTTCTCAAAATGAGTGAAATTGTAGTCCATGAGTTGATCTTGCCACAGATCAAGCTTGCACTCAAATGATTTGATACAGTCAAAGAGGTTGTGAATGAAGTTGTCAGGATGTTGCAATTTTTTGTTTAATATATTCAAATGCATTGTGATGTCTGCGCAAAATGCCAAATCACTTACCCATGAAGGGTTGTTGAATTCATTGACTGACTTTTCTTTGTCGTGCATAAAGGCCTTTATAGCATCTCTCAGTTCAAATACCCTCTTTAACATTTCTCCTCGAGAAAGCCAACGAACGTCACAAAAGTAAGGTATGTCTCCGTAATCTGCATCCATTTCAGCCAGAAAGGATTGAAATTGCCGATGTTTGAGCCCGTGAGATCTAATGAAATTTACTGTTCTAACAACGATGTCCATCACATTTTCGAAGCCTACCTTCTTGGCACACAAGCTTTGTTGGTGTATAATACAGTGATAGTTCATCAAAACATCGTCCCCTTTTCTTTCCTGAACCAAAGTAACTACTCCTTTGTTTTTGCCTACCATTGATGGACAACCATCAGTGGCAATTCCTACCAGATTTTTTAGATTAAGGTTAAACTTATCAAGCACATTCATTAAACTTTGAAACAAATCAGTTCCTTTAGTGGTGCCTTGCATCGGATGTAGGCTTAACAACTCTTCAGTAATATTGAAATTATCATTGATTCCCCGAACAAAAACAGCCAGTTGTGCAGTGTCGGTGATGTCAGTACTCTCATCAATAGCAATTGAATAAAATACAAATGCAGACGCTTCATCCTTAATAGAATCATTGATATCATCTGCCATATCATCAATACGTCTCAAAATAGTTGTTGCAGAAAGGCTTACTTTAGAAAACAAATTTCTCTGTGATGGACACAGAATTTCAGCGGCAGACCCCAGGCACTCTTTGACAAATTCTCCGTCTGAAAAAGGTTTTGACTTTTTTGCAATCTTTTCAGCTACTATGAAGCTTACCTTAACACAAGCTTCAGTCTCAACAGTAGGCTTTTTGAATGAAAACTGCTGGTTCTTGAGATTTTGCTTTAAATTAGAAACTTTATCACTCCGAACTTGTCCTTGAAAAGAGTTGAATTTTGTAGCATGTTTGGTTTCATAGTGTCGTTTCAAGTTGAACTCTTTCATTACACCGATTGACTCATCGCACACTAAACACACCGGTTTCTGCCGAACTTCAACGAACAAATAAGCATCCGTCCAACGTTCTTGGAAAACGCGACACTCGTCACCTACTTTACGCTTTTTACTAGAACTAGCCATAGTTGCAACAAACAACAGCTTGTAATGGTGACTACTGACACAACGAACACGAACCCTTCCACAGTGTTGTAAAAAATTGACCTGCCACGCCACGGCGCGGCAACATGTGAACTACCCTCGCGAACCGTTGAGAGGGAAATTCAAACTTTCGTCAGAACGAACGCCTTCACTCTCGATCACTCGGGGAGGCGACGCACTCCGACAATGACCGAGACAGTCCGGATGCACTCGACAGACACTGACGTAGTATTCGCATACACCAGAAACCTTTTTGTGTTATCAATTAATAGTTCACAANTAGCCATAGTTGCAACAAACAACAGCTTGTAATGGTGACTACTGACACAACGAACATGAACCCTTCCACAGTGTTGTAAAAAATTGACCTGCCACGCCACGGCGCGGCAACATGTGAACTACCCTCGCGAACCGTTGAGAGGGAAATTCAAACTTTCGTCAGAACGAACGCCTTCACTCTCGATCACTCGGGGAGGCGACGCACTCCGACAATGACCGAGACAGTCCGAATGCACTCGACAGACACTGACGTAGTATTCGCATACACCAGAAACCTTTTTGTGTTATCAATTAATAGTTCACAACTCAACTCAAATTTTATACAACTTATTAGTATTTGTAATAATAATTCTTTAATTAAATCAAACCTTTTTGTCGCGGGCCGCATAAAACCGGCCGGCGGGCCGCATGCGGCCCGCGGACCTCACGTTGCCGATCCCTGGTGTAAAGTATGATCTGGAACGAAGACACGCAAAATGCAGCGAACAGGATACGTTGCCGGTTGTAACACCATATAGTCCGTCTTCAGTCTGACTTGCCCTCGCTGTTTCTCACACACTACACAAGAAGCAATTATTTTCTATTTTCAAAAATTACTTATGTGGTCAAGTGAGTCATTTAAGATGGTTAGAAGTCATTTTATTATATTTTTTAAAATATTCATTTAAACTTTAAAAAATTAAATTTTAAGCAAAAACTCGCGCATAAATTTACCATGGCGTGCTTAAGCTAAGCTAAGATAATTAAATAATTACACGGCCTTGAATAACGATAGTTTCCTGCAATGTGGACTGACAGAGGCGACTATAGTTATCTCGTCTACGTGGGCCGTTAAAATATGTCCAGGAAATTATCAAACATAATTTCATTTAAAAAAACTATAACATACTTTTGAATTATGTATAGTTATAAATAAAAATAATAAATGTTTTTTATTCGAGTTACACTTTCAACTTACACCATATTTAAAGCTACATAACACATTTTTGAACATAAAAGTAATGTTTACATTGAAAGTGTTCAAGGCAAAATTTTAAGTTTGATATTTCTTATGCAAAAAACTTAAACGTCGTGTGAGGAACACAGAATACAATACTGGCCATTGAATTGCAACACCAAGAAGGACACAGATGAATGACTCCACACTGGGGGAATGTATAGAGCAGGGTTAGGACAATGACGTGATTAGTTGTTCAGCAGAGTGGCGAAGCACCTGCACCAATGGCGTCAGTGAGAAGCTGTATACAAGTGGAGGTGAGGAGTTGCTGTGAGGTAGTGGCATCGTGTTTCCCCGCCGCTCGTGTGCACAGATGGAGTGAGCATTCTGCGGCGAAGAGCATGACAACCATACGAACAGGTTTCCGCCTTTGCACGCTGGAGAATTGTGGTCTATTGGGATTGCGGGTTGTCCTACCGTGAAACTGGTTCTCGCGCTGCAAGAAGTTCAACTACCGTGAAGTATATTTGGGATCAGTGGGTCGAGGAGGGACGGGCTGAGCGATGTGCAGGAAGCCACCGGCTTTATTGCACCAACGAGTGCAGGGATAGAAATGTGACGCGCATGGCAATTAGAAACCGTATAGCCACATCAAACACCCTCGCTTCAGGAGTTCAAGCATGTGGCACATCAGTCTGCGTCCACATGTGCAGTTCGTCGCCGTCTGTAGCATTAGGGCATCTTGTCCAGGCGCCCATCACTGCGGCTGCCACTGACTGCTCACCACAGGTACCTACGGCTGCAATGATGCGTGGAACATCGAGTCTCAACGGCATACCATCGGGTTCTCCCGAAGAATCCCGCTTCCTCTTGTAGCACCATGGTGGTCACATCCATGTCTGGAGGCACCGTGGCGCACGCCTGACTGAATCCTGCACCATGCACCGTAGCACAGGTCCAGTACTTGGAGTTGTGGTTTAGGGCACCATCGGATTCCAGTCCCACTCGCGCCAAGTCTGCATCGCTGGTACGAAGACCAGCGACCATTACGTCGCGGAGGTGTTGGTTTTACCCTATATTCAGGGCCAGTCTGGTGCCCTGTTCCAACACAACAGGACAATGCGCGACCTCACGTGGCACACTTTGCCCGGCACTTCTTGAATGACCAACATATCACACTGCTTCCTTGGCCTGCGCATTCACCAGATCTCTCACCCAACGAAAACATGTGATCCACGGTCGGACACGGCACACGGGACATCCGCGGACACAACTTGTGAACTTTGCGTACGCATCTTGGCAGCATGAGTGGAGATGACCCGGACGCGGTCGTGTAGCAGCGGTTATTGTGATCACACGGTACTGATCAACCCCCCCCCCCC
>NQII01001322.1:107563-122184 GCA_002778355.1 Clitarchus hookeri
TCTCACCTGTATATGATGGGTATTCTGTACAATAAATATGGCAGTGATAGCTCGCGTACTTATTGGTGTTGCTATTTTAATGGCCAACAGTGTATTTACTAACTTGTATCCGATGTCATAGGCAAGTTCCGTTATTATGGTTGTACGTGGCAAGATTACCACTTCAGCATCTTCTGAATAATGTCAAAATATCCCGCGCACGTCCTTCTGTCGCCCTAAGCCCACCTATGCTAGGCCTTTTAAAAACGGCTAAACATCATCAGGCAGGCGGCATGCATCGTAGCGAGGCACCGTAAGCGAAAGAGTTCAACGTGGAAAATGAAATGTCTGAATTTCCACTTTAATATCGTATTGGTCGAGCGGCAGACTACGTTATTTTTGCCAAAAATTTTCTCTTTATCTTACCACCATTTATATCTTGCATTTAAAAAGTATTTAAGCCCACAATATTTTGTCTAAGTTGTTTTCGTTGCATCTGTAATCGTAAAAAAATATTAATTGATTTAGTTTAAATTCCTTTTTAAGTCTCACATGAGAAAATATAGACTGAAATCAGTCCATTCTGGTTTCACTAATTTTGTAAAGTCGTTATGTTTTAAATAATAAGTTTTGGATTTTAACATTAAATCAATAAATTTCAAAAATATATAAATAAACGCAAGATGATAAGAATACCAACACTTTAATGCTCTTCACGTCAACAGTGTAAAGTTGAGATAATAAATAAATTAATTAATTCAAGCCATAAATTTGCTCAACTTGATACATGCGGATTTTGGCTTGAGCTTACAGAACCCAATCCTGCTAGAACTTTTGGTCGAGTGACAACATTTTTAGCGCATAACTAGAATTAACAAATGAAATATAAAGCATCAGCAATAACTGAGGGTTTACGAGTTCTTGCCCTTGCATTTACAACGTAGCTTACAAAACATAACCAAACATGATATAATTTTGGATATTTGGTGAATTCACAGGTACTCGACATGCTAATTCCATTTTTCATGTCCAACAAGTATACTGATTTCACATTCTCTTGGATGTAAAATATATATTAAGTAAAAGGAACATTAGTAAAATATTAAAAAACAACTGCAACTGAAGTTACAGAAAATAACCGTAATACAATTTACTATGTAGAGGGTTTTAAAAAACTATTTTTAATAATAACTGTATCTAGCTTGCTAAATTTATCGCAGAATAAGTGACTGATAATAAACAACCACTAATTCAAGTGGATTTCCAATTGCAATACGGCTCTACAGTCAATGGTTTTAAAATGATAACTTATACTTTTCTCTTCGTCAATGTCATTTGAATGTCTTGGCAAAACACGTACAGCATTATTTTTGTCCAAACACGCCAGCTGGTGTGTAATGTCTGGCTAGCCATTGGAGACTTCACGTTTCTAGCATTCGAGCACCTGACGCAGCAGCTCCCACTGTTGTCTTGGCTCTCAGAGGGGACGCAGCAGCTCCCTCTGTTGACTTGGCCATCTGGAATGGCGAAGACTGTGGAGAATGTCTGGCTAGCCATTGGAGACTTCACGTTTCTAGCATTCGAGCACCTGTTGTCTTGGCTCTCAGAGGGGACGCAGCAGCTCCCTCTGTTGTCTTGGCTCTCAGAGGGGACGCAGCAGCTCCCTCTGTTGTCTTGGCTCTCAGAGGGGACGCAGCAGCTCCCTCTGTTGTCTTGGCTCTCAGAGGGGACGCAGCAGCTCCCTCTGTTGTCTTGGCTCTCAGAGGGGACGCAGCAGCTCCCTCTGTTGTCTTGGCTCTCAGAGGGGACGCAGCAGCTCCCTCTGTTGTCTTGGCTCTCAGAGGGGACGCAGCAGCTCCCTCTGTTGTCTTGGCTCTCAGAGGGGACGCAGCAGCTCCCTCTGTTGTCTTGGCTCTCAGAGGGGACGCAGCAGCTCCCTCTGTTGTCTTGGCTCTCAGAGGGGACGCAGCAGCTCCCTCTGTTGTCTTGGCTCTCAGAGGGGACGCAGCAGCTCCCTCTGTTGTCTTGGCTCTCAGAGGGGACGCAGCAGCTCCCTCTGTTGTCTTGGCTCTCAGAGGGGACGCAGCAGCTCCCTCTGTTGTCTTGGCTCTCAGAGGGGACGCAGCAGCTCCCTCTGTTGTCTTGGCTCTCAGAGGGGACGCAGCAGCTCCCTCTGTTGTCTTGGCTCTCAGAGGGGACGCAGCAGCTCCCTCTGTTGTCTTGGCTCTCAGAGGGGACGCAGCAGCTCCCTCTGTTGTCTTGGCTCTCAGAGGGGACGCAGCAGCTCCCTCTGTTGTCTTGGCTCTCAGAGGGGACGCAGCAGCTCCCTCTGTTGTCTTGGCTCTCAGAGGGGACGCAGCAGCTCCCTCTGTTGACTTGACCATCTGGAATGGCGAAGACTGTGGAGGAGACCCAACTACGTAACTTCTTACCTCCATAGATCACCAGTTCTGAACGCCAGTGGTCTCAGAAGACAGTGTAGCCAAAACACATATCGTGAGTGACTGATGAACAACATCAGTCAACAAAGGAGCATTCGACAATTATCTCAGCTTCTGGCAGTAGAAGAAGGAATGTATAGTCCCTTCGAGGTATCATCTCATCTCACTTTTTTAACCAAACCATGTATGACGTGTTTGGTTGTATCCTAAATATGTCGTGTATCACAAGTTTTTTTACTTCTGTTGTCATAAAGGTATTTTTATTTGGATTAAATTAAGCTTTTACTTGTATTTTATCTATAAATTAAAATATTTAATTTATAACTAATAAAATAACCAATAAATATAAAAATAGAGAGGAACCAGGTGTGTTGATAGTACCTAGTTAGTAATAGTTCTCATGCAAAATAGTATTAAACTGAGTGCGCACGAATGCAGTGCGCTCTTCCTTTAGTGTCATTTGCTAGACCTAGACCGTGTTCGAATTAGCACCGTTAGTTTNCGCACGAATGCAGTGCGCTCTTCCTTTAGTGTCATTTGCTAGACCTAGACCGTGTTCGAATTAGCACCGTTAGTTTACTGAGAGGTCACGTTACCAGAATTAGTCAACTAAAATGATGACGTATTTGGTATTTAAGTATTTAGTTTTTATTAGGTAACGAAACATTACTAAAATACTAAATTACCTAATCGCAACCATCTCTGAACAAGTGTTTATCGACGACGTCCGAATTGAACACTACTAAAGACTAAAATATTAAGGGTCCCGCATGCCTGCAGCGTTTCTCTACTTTTTTTTTGCCAAGAAGCGTGGGGGCTATAAGGGTTACACTGATACCCGTTACAAGAGCCTCATCGCCACTACGCGCAGGACTCTGAACTGGTGTGCAGTGTTCTCGTAGTGCTGCGTGTACCTACGGCACTTTCAGTGGTGACCCTACCACTTTGTTAATGGAAAGTCTGTAGTAAGGTTCAATACAGGCTCCTATCGTAGTTTGGCTCGTGTCCGGATAGTACGTTTCAAGATACGGCATTATGAAAGAGTCATTTTTAGCTATATTGGAGGGTTTCCAAAATAATATTTACAGCATGCGTGGTAACTTTAAAGAACCATTCCGTCCTCGCCTGGGGTGTGATTTCTTTTCGTAGGTAAACATACTCGGCGCACTTTTAATAGTTTCGTTGAGAAAGCAAGTAGGCGGGACCCTTAATATACTACATGGTCAGTACGAACACTGCTTCAGTTGAGAAGTACCCGTGAGTGGACTAGTCGCAGTTGCATATTCCTCGCTGGGAGGACGTGGCGTGGAGAACAAGGAGACGGCAGTGGTGGACGAAGGAAGGAGGGAAAGGAGTGTTGTGTAGGGGGGGGGGGAGGCAGCCGGCACGCCGTGGGAACCTCGCCTTGCTGCCGACTGACTCGTGACCTCGCAGACGAGGGCAAGATTATCCCGGACCCGCACCTGGCCTGCCNGCCGACTGACTCGTGACCTCGCAGACGAGGGCAAGATTATCCCGGACCCGCACCTGGCCTGCCTCTGCTCTCAGCCCAGCTTCCTGGCGCAGGATCAGCCGGCTGTACGCGGCTACCTCCTCCGACCTCGCATTATCCTCCTGACAAAGCCACGAGGCAGTCTACAAATACCCCGCACCCACCCGCCATCACTCGCGACACCCTACAGCGTTACGACATTGCAGAGATACATCACTCTACTATTGGAGACGGGAAAAATCTTCTGCTTCGTGCCGTGGCAGGCCCGTGGACGCGATTTGGAAATGGGAGGTGTTGTTCTGGTATGGACACAGATATATACGTTGTTCGCGGTAAACTGAGCACTTTTCAAAGTCCTGCTTGAAATATACTTCCATACGCATTGTGCATTTTCCCATAATATGTAACATTAACATTGCCATAAGTCTGATCACTTTATCCACGCATCAGTCAAGTGTAACTGTACAATTATTACAAAAGTAAATAGTTTATAATCTGCTGATTTTTACACTTAAATGCATTAAAAAACGGAGAGCAAGAGAAATCATTTCAGTGTTCACAGATGTTTACCGAACGCTTTTAATTCAACTCTAAGACATGGAACTACTTTACCTCCTTCGTCGCCAATTTGACTGGCCGCTTGCGTCAGCGGGCCAGTTATAAAATATGCAAATACGGCCAGTGACACTTTTCAGAGGTTTATTTCAGAAGTTCTCACTTTATCATGAACAGCCTTTATCAACTTATGCCTTCAGTTTCATAATAAACATAATTTTCTGGTACAGCCCAGTTATAGAAATATTCGAACGACACCCAAATAGCATAACTTATTTAGAAGACAATTAAAATTAAGACTGGCAAAGCTCGTTTATAATTTTTAAAATGTGATTTTGTTTTGTTTTATTTCTTGCAACTTCCTAAAACCTCCCCTCGGGTTCTCGGCCTTGTACGGTGAACTACATAAACTGACATGTTCTTTTATTACTTCTCTAATTGGCCACTGGTATTTTTTAAACTGAGGTCCGTGATCAGTAACACACCTCAAAAAAACTTTTGCACCGCCTGCAGTTGGTTGTAAATGAAGGACGTTGACAGAGAGAGCAGACGCTTTGCAGAAATACATTTGTACGTTCTCTTGGGCTGTGAGTTACGTAGGAACTCATAAATCCCGGTGGTGCAAAACTATTTTCGAGGCATGTATGTAGAGAAGTAAGAAGTGAAATAATGTGTGCGCTCCAGCAACTGCGACTATTTCGCGCACACTTGCAATAGTTCAGTAAACACACAGAAACTTAGAAATAATCAAGAACAAGAATATAATTTTGGGTAAGTCCGGAGAAAACCCTAAACACAGCCATGGTTGTGACAGGAGACAGGAAAGTTCTTCTGCCTCGCACGGCGGAACCCACATACCTACATGTTTTTTATCACTTTCCTAGCGGACTCCTTGTCGTTAGACAAATATTCCATTTGCTTCGACATCCGTCACGCTTTCGTAGAACTTTTAACTTACTGTAGTTTAGTAGTATAGCAGTTATTATTTCGGTGAGAGTAGTTTTTAAATTCTTAAAGGTTTGAGTTAGACTGTACAACACAAACTATTTCATATGAAATAGTGTTATAAGTGCAACTTCGATCAAACTTTGAGGCATGAACAGCTGCAAATTTTTACCCTATAAAATTGCAGGGATTTGAGTTTTCGGTTATAAAAAAAACTTCATGAAATCTGACAGGGAAATTGTCGAATGAATGGAAGTACACGTATATTTGTTATTCTCTCCTACAGCAGAGAAAAGGGGAGATTGCAGAGGCCAATTTTATTGAATTCAAAGTCCTCCAGCTCGTATTTGAAAACCTACAACTCTTTTTTCAATTTCTGCATTGTGAGAAACTACTTTTGTCACTCACTGGGATCAAGTGGCGTAACAGCTAGGGGAGAGGGGCAGGGTTTACATTGCTCATCATTAAATTTAGTAAATGGCGCCACAACGAAGGATAATGGCCACGCAAAGTGGTTTTGATCACCAAGATTCGTACATATATTGAAGTTTATCATTTATAATGAATTGTTAATATTGTATTTCTGGTACTTATGTACATCTTCTAGGTTATAAACCTTTTTTCTTTCGTCTATGCAGGATCCAATTTAGGTACTAATGGCGCCAAAATGTAATTTATAAGAAAATCAAATATTTTATAAGAGGGGTGCATTAAAGGCTTTCTATGCCAGAAATAATATTAAGAAACTGAGCCAAACCTAAACATGATGTAAAAATACACGCTCTTGCTGGGATCCAAAATAAATGTACATTGTAAAGTTTTATATCGCATACGCTTTGAATATGAAATGCATGTTACAAAAAAATGTATCGTCAGACATGCGACGTCCTCCCTTGGTTATTAATTATGTTTAATTATGCATCTTCTTAGGGAATCCAAAACAGTTATGAAAACTTAGCAGTCATGAAGCGTCACTGCACGTGGGATAGAAAAACAGGACTCTGGCGGCTTCTAACGAATGCAGTGCGTTGAGTTTTCTCGAGTCGATCCTACAAAACAAATGCAAGCCGGAAATGATAGCTATAGCACATGCAGTGCCCAAGTGTGGAACGAAGCCTATCAGGCGGTATGTAAGTGTACTGGTCGACCTTCCACGAAGGAATCGTGAGTGTACGCTGGGGAATCTTCCAAAGGAGACGCCGTGTTATGGGAAAGTCACGGCTGTGACGGCAGCAAGCCGCGGCCATGTTGTTCAAGTCTCGCGCACGAGGCTCCCATCTTCATAATTGCAGTCATTACGAAGTCTCCGTGCATGACATATCGTCTCTCGTAAATCACCATCGGCTCCCGCTGCTCGCTCGCCATCTTCTCTTGTTTCCCGAAGCCTGAGAACAAGCGCCGCGTTCGAGTACGGGACGATTCACAGTTACAATCGCTGGCGAAGTAGCTCGTGTAATCTGCTGTGCATCAGGAACACGACGAATTACGCGCTCTTTTAACTGAACGAGAACTTTTCTATCACCAGCAGCGTGGCTTCGTATCTTGGTTTGTAATCAAGATTATTGTTCGATTTCCCTGAGACCAGGATGGTTTTTATGGCAGAATAAAGTGGCACTTAGCTACATCTGGATGCGAAAATATTCGCAAACAGGTTGGTGAACTGTCAACGCTTAAACAGAGACTGCGGAATATGCCAATGTGTGTTTCTGGTTTTTAATTTAAGTCGTTTCTCTCGGAAGCATTTAAAAACTATTCATCTTAACGATGGAAACTTTTGCGTGCTTTCCCATTTTAAAGACATTTTCTACACAATAATTACTGCATATAAAGTTGAATAATAAAACGTATTTTGTGTTTAAACTTCAAAGACTTGTAGCTTCTGGTGTTATTAGTATCTCCTAAGCTCTTAATTCACCTTTTCTTACGTATTCCACACGATCATCTGGTTTCATCGTGTTACGAATTGTTTAAACTGCAGTTCTCTTCAGCAGTAGCTGATCCATATTACGAGAGTCCTGGGTCCCGAGGTCGGCTGGTGGAACGTGAGAACCACGTAGTTATGCCACTGTGAATTGAAACTGAGCTACTGTTTGACGCATGTTGAGTTCTCTCTGTGGCACACAGCACTGCCAATCTCCCGCCCTGCTAGTCGTCTTGTTGAGTCGAGTGGAGAGGAGAAGTTGGGCGGCTCTGAACAACCAAGTCTAGGGAGAGAACTGATTAGGTTGAAGCGAGGTGACAGTAGAGTGGTACCGTGATGCAAGGGAGGGGAAACGGGAGATCCCCGAGAAAACCCGCTGACCAACGGCATCGTCCGGCATGATTCCCTCTTGCAAAAATCCGGGAGTGACCCGGCCGGGAATCGCACCCGGTGGGACACGAACTCTCTAGACACTGCGCTACCGCGGCCCCAGTCTTGTTGACTTCGCCGTTCAGGAGCAAGTACGACTGACTCAGCTGACATCATAATTCGCTTACTGGTAGGTAGATAGGCAGGAGATATTTCAAGAAGGAACGATTTTGTCAGGCTTACAAGAACGGTCAATTAGTCGGCCGTGGCCTGTATTAGCGGTATTCTAGGGAACAACATTATATCCTGCATATTTAGGATAGTAGATATGTTTCTTTGCTATGCAAAATAACAGTTTGAAAAATAATGATACGTTGGCGAAAAACTCATTTAAAAAAACGTACAAATTATTTTTTAAATGTGTATATTATTTCGTAAAAATCTTAATTCTGAACAAAATTTGCACCTGTCAGTGTTATAAGAATGCCATGAAGAATATTTATTGGTAATTTGTTAGGTGGGTCGTTTGTACTTTAGTTTCAACTTTTGAGAAAACATTTAAAGTTTAAGTATCTAGATGTGTGGGATTTCAAAGATTGCAACTGGTAACTTCAAGATACACTTGATTTGAAACCAAAATGTGCGATTAAACTAACATTTTTTTTTAATATCTAAGAATAAAGATTTTAGTCGAAATTCACGCATTCATACCTAAAAATAAAATATAAATATTGTTTTCTAGAGGATTTGGTTAATTTCATTAAGTAGCCATTGAAATCACGACAGAAGAAATAAAAAGCTTTCAAAGTCTAGAAAAAAATGTTGGCTCTTGATCGGTTTTAAGGAACCGATGCAGCACTCACTGTAAGGTGGCGGGACACGAGTCCTGAATGTGTTACCTCGGCGCCACCTCGTCCAGTGTTGGGCTCTCGGCGCAGACTCACAAAGGTGACACGAAGTGCTGGAAATTATCAAACTTTCCTCGATTGTACGAATAGAGCTAGCAGTTGGTAAGCCATTGCGGGTCTGGGATATGTGCCGTCTTTCACAGCAACCAATAACAGCAAATAATCCTTACAACTTGATAAAAAAAAAGTGATCTCTCGTATTTTTTTACATGCACAAATTCCCTCACTTTGGACTGTATGGAAAAGCATTCGCCCGCGTTGGTATTTTTTGTTTTTACTTATTTTACTCTCGGTTGGGGGGTTGGGGGTTCATAAGTGTTAAGTAAAATGCTGCCGATTTCTGCTGGTGTTGTATCAAGGTCCATTTTTGGCGACGACCTGTACGTTAAGCGTGGCTGGCATGTGGTGATGACAATGAGTTTTTGAGCTGCTGAAACGTATTTTTTTACTCGCATTCTTCGAATTTAACCCTGATGCCTTTTTCTTTGCGATTAATAATGTATCTGGCAATGACCCGTGATGCCAAAGCACGCGTGGTGGATAGAGAAACCAGATATTTCCAAACTGATTCGCGTATTAAGGCGTGAAAAACTGTGTGGCTGAAGTAGGATAGGCATCGTGTAATTTTCCCTTGGCATGTTTGTTGCTCATAGATGCTGTAAAATGCATGGTTAGGGTTGTGAAGATTAACGGTGAACAGTCGTGTTGAAGTCTCCTCACACGCACACTGAAGGACGGCAATGGGCTACAGCTTGCAATGTGTTGAAAATTGCACTTAGCAAAAACTGTAAATATTATTAGCAGTAAGCTGAATTTGGCGATTAAATATGATGATATAAAGAAGGCGTAGATTAATAACAGTAGGAAATGTGCCGATTTGTGGAATTTTTATATTTGTTAAAATCATGATAATGACAGGCGGATAATATAAGTAAGTGAAGAAATATACCACGCCTCTCATGATGTCGTAAGCTGACGTTGAAGCTCAGAAAAATACTCCTGTTCTGGCTGGGAAGTGTTTTCTTAGACCGTGTGGCGCGCAAGTTTCTAAGTAATTTTCCATGTGAATTGTTGTTAAAAAAAATAAGCTGATAGAATTTTACAGCTGTTTTTCCGCCGCCTGTGAAAAGGAATTCTGTATTCTCTCGTGGTTTCTGGTGTTAGGAATTTTTCTTAATTCGCATTACATATTTTCTCATTTTCTTCGTATGATTGCGTCTCGCTTACGAACAAGGTCCTGAGAAGTTAATTTTTCGTTCATTGGTGTACTGTGAAAATGCAAATTTCCTTCTTAAGTGGGAAAAAAAGAACACGAAAGGTGTTAAGAGTTACGTTTTTTATACAGCCCATCCGATTTTTTTTTCAGTCAAATTTTTTAAAACACAATTTTTTGGTTTTGATACACGAAAAAAAACTTATGATTTGTTTTAGTTTGGTTTTGTCCATTCTGCCATTCTAGACTCGGATATCTTTCTCGTTAGTGTTCGCGTATTTGACTAGCGTAAAACAGTAGGGTGACTTTTCATTTTCTATGTGGCGTACAAGCTAAAATTATAATAAAAATGTAAAGTTTAGTCTTTTGAAACGAAGCAAGTTGTTAGGGCAAACTGGAACTAGTAAGGACTCGGCCAAGAAACCACCCTGGCATTCACCTGGAATGATTAAAAAAAAAAGTAATTCGGCTGAACGAGTCGAGAATCGATCCTGGATCCCTCTGAACATGGGTCTCCCCTGATATTGACTTGTTAATACATATATCATCTGTTTTTATTATCGTATGAATTAAAGTTGGCATGTGTGAGAAATAAAACAAGCTGCTGGAGAGACAAGCCTCCCCCCGGCGGTCAGTGCGCTGGGGCAAAGTCCAATTCAACACCTGGTGCAGCGCGGCTGGCCGTGTGCGCGAGCTCAGATTACGACTGCACGTGTCTCTTGTTTACTTCTGTAATGGGACTCGTGACCACGAAGTACGCTTTTCTCTTAATAGTCTTTAATGCGTCTATCAGTCTCACATGCAATTGGGATATTTCAAGCTGAGTGTGTAGGTGTGTGTGCGTGTGTGTGTTTGGCGTATGAGCAAGTGGAGAATGGCCGTTTCCCCCCTTTTATTTCTTAGTTTCACAGAATGGCAATGTATCTTTGGTTTCGCCGGAATTAATAAAATATTTCACATTTGTTTTTTTTAATACGAAAAAAAAAACAAAGGTGGAGTTCGACCCAGAATTTATTTACAAAAAAATTGTACATAAAATTAATTTTCTACATTTGGAAATTATTAGCATAACTCTAAACTTTCATGGTCTCCATAATGCACTGGCTGCAATATGCTAATTTTTTCGCACTTGTGAAGCCTTTCCTTATATGTCTCGACGAGGTTGACGGTTGGTGAATGAGAGCTGTATGCGTGTGCCTTTGCTAGAATTCGTATTGTGGTATAAATCTGCATGGTGGTCTAGCATCTCGGGAATAAAACCATGTTTTAGTTCGCGTGATTTATAAAGAGTGAAACTATTGACACCTGTTGGATTAGAGGCCGCACAGATATACATACTCATGTTCGCATGTCACTTTTCATTCGGCTAAAGTCACGTAGCAGTGTGTTGGGACTGGGAGAGGGAGGGTGGGGGTGTTTTACCGCGGATCAGGTATATCTCTTAATGGAGCGAGCGCACACGAATGTACGAAAATACAGAAATTGGTTTGCCGAGGGTAACTGTTTTTATGACTCTGTCCTTGTGGTGGGTGTACCCTTACGCTAGCGTCTCCTCGCTGTATAAATTTTTTTCCCTGCAAAACTTAATATATATGCATTATTTATGCGTATAAAAGGTTTTATATGCTGAGAATGGGTGCTAGAAAAATCGCCGCATGTGGATTAACAATATGGGTATGTATTTTTCCCGCTGCCTACAATCTTAATGTACTGATTTTTAACTTGGTAGGAAATTCTTTTAATGATGAGTTTCTATGCCTTGGTGAAGGGGAACGCACGGTCTACTTACCTGTGCATATCGCATCGGAGGGGAAAGGGAGGGGGGGTTAGCGAAGTGGTTTTGACTGTGTTTTTCGATTTTTGGAGTAATTATTACTTTATAGAAAGCTTCATAACGCATCCATACATGGCACATGATTTTTTTTCAACATGAATTTTAAACAAATGTTTTTTTGAGGGGGGCGAGCATGTTGTTTAGAGGGGAAGGGACATTCGGGGATAGCTTTTTCGTTAATATTTACTCCGGGACACGCTGTTTGTATGCTTCTTTCTCATGACGTATATTTACAGTATAAGGTTTTACAGTATTTTCGATATCTTGCCTTTCAATTCTGATACTNCTTCTTTCTCATGACGTATATTTACAGTATAAGGTTTTACAGTATTTTCGATATCTTGCCTTTCAATTCTGATACCTCCCTTTCGTTGAATGGGGTCGGTTTTGCAAAGCTACGTTCGAGCAATACGTTAGATTTTATTGGTGGCATGTTTATGTGGATAGTCAACAGCGATGTTTTGCCCCATTCGAGCTAAAAATGTCCATNTTAGATTTTATTGGTGGCATGTTTATGTGGATAGTCAACAGCGATGTTTTGCCCCATTCGAGCTAAAAATGTCCATATATCCTTTGAATACCCGCTCTCGTTGTGGAGGAATAGGTATTTAGACTGTGTTTAAATGCAGTTTGGACCTCCACGAAANCTTCTTTCTCATGACGTATATTTACAGTATAAGGTTTTACAGTATTTTCGATATCTTGCCTTTCAATTCTGATACTTCCCTTTCGTTGAATGGGGTCGGTTTTGCAAAGCTACGTTCGAGCAATACGTTAGATTTTATTGGTGGCATGTTTATGTGGATAGCCAACAGCGATTTTTTGCCCCACTCGAGCTAAAAATGTCCATACATCCTTTGAATACCCGCTCTGGTTGTGGGGGCATAGACATTTAGACTGTGTTGGAATGCAGTTTGGACCTCCACGAAACCATTGTCATTAACCAACCCAGACCCTGCCACGATTCTTGGGCGTGATGGTCGCTGGCACGATGGTGGATACTCATCCTGGACCNATGGTCGCTGGCACGATGGTGGGTACTCATCCTGAATCCTTGGTTTTGAGGGAATTACACTCATAAGCTGCGGTGAAGGAGACTGTACACGACGGACTTCGGCAGGTGGAGGTCCAACAGATACGCAGGTTTTCTGCATGCCGCTGCAAGTTATCGCGAGTAGCAAATGCCATGCCACAGTTTCCACACTTATATGCCACTCTATCTGCATTATTGGAACATCCATACTTTTCGTGTCTTCGAGCACATTTGGTGAATGCAAACGAAGTGTTACAGTAGTGGCACGGGTACTGAGGTAACGTCATTGCAAATTAGATCGATGGTAAATATTTAAATTAAAAAAACTATGTTCTAGTGCCGTATTTTATGAGGTTACATATTCCTCGAGAGACTAGCTGGCCCAAACCGATACTCCAAATTTGAGTAGATTTTTAATTTCGCGCGAATATATATGCGTCATACGTGCACGCTTGATAATATCCTGGGACCTGATGGAATTAAATATCTGAACTTTCCAGTCAGAATGCTAAAAGACGACGGGTGAGAGAGCGATCTGTCACCTCTGGCATCAGACGAGAAACTGTGCCGAGGGTCGACAATGTTCCCATGAAAAAATTAAAGGGGAGAGGTGAGGGGTAACAGAATAAATACCCAATTTCAATAGTATTTTAATTGGCATTAAAACGAAAAATGTTTTTGGTCGGTCTTAATTAAAGATCTTAGTACAGAAAAATATATATTTATTAATTTATGCTTGTATGTATATTGCTGTTAGGAAAAATATTTTTTTTAAAAATATGAATGAAAAATTACATATTTTCCTATGACTATAAAAATGAGTGCCGACAGCTCACGTTGCGGCTAAATCGTCAGAATAAGCGGGTACCGGCAACTCGCCTGGCAGTGAAACCAATATATTAATGCCACCAATTTGTTGAAAATAGAATCTAACATAGAGGGTACCGACAACACCACCAATAATAAAATACGGCTGCCGCCCGGGTGGCTAAATCGACAACTCGCTTGGTGGGTAGATCAATACACAAGCGCCACCTAGATGATGAAAACATATGAAATCCAATATGGCAATCGAACGAAGGTGAGAGACAAACTCCAGTAACGTATAAACAAACGACAAACATAAAACAAGACGGCGGGCGGTGGTTGTTACGCCTACCAAGATCGTGGACTGCACCAGCCAAGATGTCGGACTTCACTTAACAAGATGGTGGACTGTTCCTACCAAGATGGCGGACGGCTGCACCTACCAAGATGGCAATCGGAAACAAGATCGCGGACTGCACCAACCAATATGGCGGTTGACTGCACCTAAAAAGATGGCGAACTGAACCTACCAAGATGGTGCAATGAGTATTTTGTGGAAGGATGTTTGGGAAACCCTGGAAATTTAAGTTGTTTTAATAATTTAAATACATCTTTTGAATAAATTTTATATCATTATTATTAATTTTTAATATTTTTTAAATATAATTTTTTGGAAATTTTTTTAATTTTTGGGTCAAAGGTTAAAGGTCAAGATCAAGGTCACGTGGATCCAAGATGGCGGCCGACCGAAGCTTAGCTCCTACGCCAGACGCCGATGTCCCAGACTCATCATAATCATACTATTGTCTAACCTGAAAGCTTTTTATAACGCGAAACTATAGGAGTTTTACACATTAGTGGAGCGAAGCCATTCGTGGCTTCTAACCTCGGCAGTGTGCGCCGAGATTGTATAAGGACGCCTCCTGAACGTTGATATGTTCTCTATCCCAGTAGAAAATTTTGGAAGGGTGACCGGACCCTTTTTTTTTTTTTCAAGGGCATCGCCTGCGCCCTTCCCCTCGCACGTTATCTAGAGCCCGAGTGCGGCGCCAATCTCTCCTCAGAGTGGCTCCTCTCATATTTCTCCTCGCCTCCTTTCCTTCTGCCGCCGACCTCGGGGGACT
>NQII01001322.1:122221-155786 GCA_002778355.1 Clitarchus hookeri
CGTGTTTCTGATCGATTTGGAAACCTTTCATCCGGACACGCACGGGCCATCGCCCTGAATGTTGATCAGCGGTCGCCATCAGCGCTGCGTGCGGCCGGCCTGCAAACTGTTGCTCGTCTGGAGGGAGGCTGGCTCCTTCATCGCCGCGTGGGGATGATGAGATGGCGGGGCCGAGTACGTGCTGGGAACGAGATATGTGCAGGATCACCACACGTGACACGTATACAGCGCCGAGCTCTTTCGCGGTATTCCACCCCCCCCCCCCCNCGCGAGTCATCAACTGGAAAAGAAAAAGTTTTCTCAGAAAGCGACGATGTGTGTTCGTCTATGCCGAGTTCACTTACGGCAACGTGCGGTTATTTACGATCCAATCAATTTATACCATTCCACTAGCTGGTAGTTATCAGTGTATTCAATATCCCCGTCTCCAAACATAAGCAGTCAATACATTTTAACTACGTTGGATTTTGGCAATTCAAGTGCGAATTTAAACCTGAATATGATATGTTCGGTTAAGACAATGTGCATAAATAGTACCTTAAACATCCGTTCGAGCAGATACAATTCTGAAAACCTGGTCGTACAAACCTCTTTGACTTGTAAACTATTCACTTGTGTATCATCTATAATTAAAAATTGTTCCCGGTTTAAAATTAAACTTAAAAATAAGTTTATACATAAACAGTATTTGTGATGGACAAGAGTTTTGATATTTACATTCAAATAAAACACATTGCAAATAATAGAATGNTACATAAACAGTATTTGTGATGGACAAGAGTTTTGATATTTACATTCAAATAAAACACATTGCAAATAATAGAATGAAATTATTCATTATTTGTTTAGAAAATTCAGATAGAGTTTAAGAGTTTTCAGGGAAATGGTGAAAATAATCTTGTACGACAAGCCTTAGGTTCGGCACCGTTCCGCTGCATGTACTGATCNGTTTTCAGGGAAATGGTGAAAATAATCTTGTACGACAAGCCTTAGGTTCGGCACCGTTCCGCTGCATGTACTGATCTTCTTGGTTAACGTTCTCTGGAACTTAACGCTGAGCGAAAAAGAACAAGAACTAGATGTTAATATTTGCTGTTGTATTTACGTCGGTGTGTAGAGCGTGTTTGAAACTGCAGGCTTACAAGTGACGATCGCGAGTGATTACCTCGTACAAGCCTGTGCTTCACGTGGAACGTATAAACTAGTGTCATTTCATAACAAGATCTTTCTATGCAATATAAGAGAGTGCTACGACTGAAAGCGTGGGAAAGAATTAAAATAGACTTAAGAAATNACAAGATCTTTCTATGCAATATAAGAGAGTGCTACGACTGAAAGCGTGGGAAAGAATTAAAATAGACTTAAGAAAGTATTCAGAGATTTGCCACATCAGTGACTATGTACAGTAAGAAACTGCAAATGGTAAAGTTTTCCCCATACTTCCATGGTAGAGTTTCTCTACTTGCTCAGAAAAGAGTCAAATTCGTAGGGCAGTTGCCAACTTAGTATAATAGCGACGCTAAACATTCCCACATCTGCAGTCTGATGCGTGGTATACCTAGTCTACTAACTGTATCTTCACACTTTTTGAATCAAACCTTTGGAAAATCGCCCTATGCGTGACGTGTTTGGCTGTTTTGAAAATATGTCACATATCAAGAGCGTTTTGCACTTCTGTTAATATAAAAATATCCTATTTTTGATTAAATTACATTTATAATATTAATATTGAAAAAAGGGAGAATATAGATGCGTTGGTAACGCCTAGTATACAATAGTTTCTAATGCACAATATTATTAAATTGAGTGTGCACAAATATAGTGCGTTGTCTATTTGGAGTAATTTTCTAGACTTAAGTTTTGTTTGCATGAGGCGGAGGAATATCAAGGAAGTAGAACTTAAGCAGGGCTTCGGAAACTTGGGAAGTAACCGTGAATGCCTTATAATATTTACATACAATATATAGGCTAAAACTTCTATTACTGTTCAGTAAGTTCACCCGGAAATCTTCTTACGGTGTAAAACAAACCCAATTCCAGTGAAATATTGTAAATCAGTTAATGAAGATATACGTTACAAACAATTGCCAGCCTGTCAAGTAGCTGTTCTGGGCTGGTGGAGAGTGATCGTACTACAACGGTCGCTACATCAGTCTCCTTGCTCAGCTGGCGCCACGTACAGAAAACACATTGTTCAAGATGTTCCAGTGTCTAGTATTGTCTGTGAGTGTCGTGCAGTCGTGCCCTGGNCACGTACAGAAAACACATTGTTCAAGATGTTCCAGTGTCTAGTATTGTCTGTGAGTGTCGTGCAGTCGTGCCCTGGTTTCCAGTTCGCCGGAGGGGACTATTACTCTTTCAAAAACATTTTCACTATCCCTGTCCAGAAACGATTGTCGCATAAAATTATTTTTGAAAAAAATAAAAATAAGTACATTCATTTTTTATTTTGTTATATGTAAATTTCAATATTATATTTTAGAAAAAAAGTATATTACACAATAGGCAAGATGTCTTAACGTAGCATAATTCTTTAAGAAATTTCACGTAGAATACATTTTGTTTGAAATAGTTATCTTAAAAATTGACGCAGTGAGAAGGAATTTCTGTTAACATTGGTTCCCCATCTGAAGTAGACGGCCGCCGACTTGGTGGACTGGGCCGTTAAGCAATGACGTCACACTTCTATGTGACGCGCTCAGGCAGGCCGTAGAGTTGAGGAATGACATCGCCGTCACAACAATATAACTTTCTCGCCAAGCGCAGAATGTTGTAGCAGAATGTTGTCAATAATCTACTAGCGGTTAAATGAACACTTCTGAAACCAGCACTTGGTCAACAACTTCCTGCTCTGACTGCAAGTATTTTAAACAACTGAGCAGAGCGGAGAGATGAGAGCAACTCTTAACATAGAGGTCTCGAGATCCCATGAGGGTGAAGTGAGGTGAGTATGATACAACGCCGGTGAGAAGGGGAGGAGGAAACGGGAGATCTCCGACAAACCCCGCCGACCAGCAGCATCGTCGGGGGCGACTCCCAGATCCGGGAGCGACCCCGCCGGTAATCGAACCATGTTCGCCTAGGTAAGAGTCGAGTAGTCTAGCCACTACACCACCGCAGCTCCTTATATCCCAATGACAATGTTGATTTTACTTAGAGCCGAAGGATACATAATGGGGAGTAAATTACATCCTGTATGACATAGCAAAATATTTTCTTGTATATTTGAAAGACGGGGAACGCCTCACATTTGTTCGGAAGTGAAACAAAGTGGCGTTTGTGAGGCGACGATAGTCGGAGACGCTGGTGGAAGGAAGAGGCGAGCCTGCGGTGTACGGAATGTCGCCGCCCTGGCGCTGCAATAAAGGGAAGAAGTCCACGTCAAAGCGAGCGGGCGCCGGGAGGAAGGGATGCTTTCACGTCGCGACTAAAGGAAATTGCTTCCCCTTGCCGCTTTGGGGGAGGAAAAATTGCCTCCAAACACTTCCCTTTTGCAGTTTCCGCTGCTCGGGAGACAACTTTTTTTTTTTAAAGCATGTCAGTGTGATCTTACGTCGTAAAAATAAAGTGCTTATGGGGGCACTGTAAAACTACCCTTCTTGATTCCATTGCTAGTTTACTAAACATTCTTTCTCTTACATCCAACTGCAGTCGTGCCACAGTAATAACCTCGAACACACGCAAATTCTTAGGTTGTCTGTAGCTGCGTGGAAAAACCCAGGCTTCGTTATTTGATTGTCAAGACATGGAACATGTGAAGTCTTGTGTTCCTTATGATTGGATCACTGTAACAAGACCGGGATAAAACTTATACAAGTAGGGAAAATGTACTTGAAACAAAAGAGCCGATTCCATTGCGACCAAGATGAAATGGGAAACGTTTTCTGGGAAACGCCAGTGCCAACGAGAAATTGTGCATGGCTGTAATACGTACATGAATTTTCAAGTTGAGAGGCCTTCCCGTCACCACTATCTCTAAGGGTATGACATTTCCCATTCATGTGAGAAAGATTGTACATTTTAACACTAAATAATTAATATAATTATATTATGTAAGCTCACAAAAAATTTAAATACTTGGAACAAATTTTTCTAGCAACTAAGCTACCCACGACAAGAAAAGTCCGTATTCAAGTACAGGTACGTACAGTTGAGTAAATCTGGAGCCGTTGCAGTACTCTTCTGTTCTATAAAGGTTGTCTCTTCGAAAGTCACGAAAGAAAGTAGGTTGCCAGTTCTTTCCGAACTTCATGTTTATAAATATTGTCTACGTTACTAGTAAAGGTATGTGGTGACAGTGGTCTCTATAGCACCTTTTAGCAGCCGATTAAACATATTTCTTTAATATTAATTTCACTCTTAAGTTATATTTACGTACAAAAACACGCAGATGGAGACATTAAAGTGGCGTAAAAGAATGTACATTTTAGTAATTACAACCCCATAACATATATAAGTGGTTGTCAGTAATATAATATATATTATGTTTTACTGCCTATACAACCCATTCATGGTCATATCCAGCATTTCTGAAGCACTGCTTTTCTAATTTCAGGGAATTCCTGCGCCTCATGCAGATTAAGCTTAACTAAGTCTATGAGATTACACCAAAGGGACAACGCATTGCAATTTTCTGATAGTGTTTTGCATCGATAACTATTTATAATTACGCATCACCAACACACCTGCTTTCTATCTGTTTTTATTGATATTAATTATAAAGTAACTATTACAATTTGTAGATAAAATATAGGCAAAAGTTCAATTTAACCAAATATATATACTTTTAGGCTAACAGAGGTATAAAACGCTCGTGACACGTAACATATTTATGAAACAACCAAATGCATCATAATGGGGTGATTTTCCAAAGATTCTATTCACAAATTGTGAATGTACTGCGAATAGACCATACACATACATGCATGTGCGTGCGCGCAATCACAGCCAGGGTCGTGAAGTGCATTGCCCAGGTTGTTGCGGCTACAAGTGACAATCGCTCGCATTAGGCCCCGTCAAGGATAGCGTGCACTCAGCTGCCCCTCCGCCCCTCAGGTCTAGCGCGACTCGCAACGATAGAGTTGTGACATCGACTGCGAACACCTACACATCACAACCGGCGATAATGGCTAAGATACGCGCTACGTGCGGACGGAGATCTACAGACACGTAGCACATACAGCACACGTGCGTGATGAATGTTCAAAGAATGAATTAATGGGGATATTGAAAATTGTTAAAAAATATGATAGGTGTTGTCGAGGAACGACTGAATGGCCATGGGATCAATACGGTATTAATATTAAAGAAATTTTAAGGTGAATGAACTGAAGAATGTTTGAGGAGTGAATGTACTGAGGAATGTTTGAGGAACGAATGATGAATGTATGAGGAATNGAATGAACTGAAGAATGTTTGAGGAGTGAATGTACTGAGGAATGTTTGAGGAACGAATGATGAATGTATGAGGAATGTTTCAGGAACGAATGTTGAATTTTGAGAAATCTATATTTGAAGAATGTTTCAGGAATTAATGTGTGAGGAATATTTAAGAAATATTTTACGAAATTTTGAGGAATGAGAGGAAAATTTGGGATTTCAATGTCTGGCAACATTTGAGGAAGAGTGAGGAATGCGTGAGAAATGTTTGAAGTACGTTTGAGGAATGAATGAGTAAGGATTTAATTTTTTGAATATTTGAGAAATGTTCCAGGAATGCTGGAGGAATGAAAATTTTGAAGTTGATTGAGGTCTGTTTGGGGTCGAATGAGATCTCTTTGACGTCTATCGAGGTCTCTCCGAGATCGAATGATGTCTCTTTGAGGTATATTGAGTTATTTTCGATGTTTATAAGGCCTGTCTGATGTCTTAGGTCCTTCTAGGGCATAATGTGCTGTTATTGTCTAGTGCAATATTATTATTGTCGCTGACTTGTTTTGGGTGACGTCTCAATGCCTCTTAAGTGATTGGATTTGGCTGGCTGCAGTCACTTGATACGTTGGTTAATTGGAGAATTTGTAAGGATTCCAAGTACTGTAGTACCATCTATTCAATAACTGGGAAAAAAAATTCTACTACTTTAATGTTTTTAAATAATATCGATGTAATATATTTAATAATAACGTTCGAAAGTGTGATTTATATATAAGTACACTTCTAAATGAAAAAATGATTATTGAAATAGGATGATAGCTTCCATTGGAAAAAGGCAGTTTTTCTATGTGGTATACCGTACGCCTGTAAAAGAAATACGGCACAGCTTGCGGAAACAGTCTAATACGCGTATAGGCTTTCAAGTCGTTACTACTCACCTTCCCTGTGAAACTTCCAGCACTCGAATGTCACTCCGAAGCCTCCATCCACTTCGTTACATTTAAAATACGAAGGAGGCCAGAATCATCACATGAATAAAGAACCAAAGTTGTGTGCCTTTTTTTGACATTTTGACGGCGAGCAGCTCCCCCCTCCCTCCACCCTCGCCATTCGAGGTAGAGAGCTGGAACCAAAGTGCACACCTTTGAACATTCCTCTGTCGACCCCACCACCATCCCGACCCCGAAGGGTTGGGGGGGGGGAGATACATTGACCGTAGGGGTGTGTTTTCGCCTTTTTTCCGGTCTGGAAACCAGTTTTCGGCAGATTTCGATGGGATTTGAGGGAGGGGTGCCTCTTTGAACACTACCTCACCGTACACTTAGTTAGGCCCTTTTAGATAAATGTCGGTACCATAAGGGGGTACCATAATGTGTACNTGTTTTCGCCTTTTTTCCGGTCTGGAAACCACAGTTTTCGGCCGATTACAATGGGTTTTGAGGGAAGGGTGTCTCTTTGGACCCTCCCTGCATTTAGCACTTAGTTAGGCCCTTTTGGATAAATGTGGGTACCCCAAGGACGTACCATACCATTTTCCGGCCTAGAAACCACAGTTTTCGGCAGATTTCGATGGGATTTGAGGGAGGGGTGCCTCTTTGGACACTACCTCACCGTACACTTAGTTAGGCCCTTTTAGATAAATGTCGGTACCATAAGGGGGTACCATAATGTGTACCATAATTATGATACTACATCTCTTGATCCATATTTTGCGTACCATAAATATGGTACAGTGTACCATAAATGTTGTACAGATTACCGTAATGTCGGTATTTTGTACGATAATTCCTAAATTCGTACCATATTTGGCTTTGCACCGCCCAAGCTAGCCTTTCGGCCTGGAATGGACATGGTTGGGCCAAACTATAATTGGCTCTACGACACCCAAACTTTATTTTCGTCCTGGAATGGACATGGTTGGGCCGATTGAAGCAGACATTGGTGGCTGGGATTCTTTTGAAGCCATGCTGTACATGATATAGATCCCAGTGGTGTGAGACTAAAGTACCACCATGGCTCTCCCTGCCTCAATGGGTCGTTTGTAATGCAGCCTGCATCACATATGATCACATGCTGTGATGTTGCCAGTTCCAAGCCCGGATAAATGTTGAGGGGGTGTATTTGAGGTGTAGGCGTATATCTCAAGCACATCGATAGGAACCCACCGTATACGATCGTGCTTTATGGAGGGTGTGTCTGTGATGATGGCCACCCTCCAAGGTTCCGAAGTGGCCTTACACATTGGTGTGGCTGTGGTGTTGGCCTAAGTCCATGTATACAAGAAGTGTCAGATATATTGCTGGGTGTAATTTTCTAGACATAGTTAAGCTTTGTTTATATGAGGTGAAGGAATAGCCTGAAAGTAAAACTTAAATCAGGGCTTCAGAAAAGTTTGGCAGAATAAAAGAGAGCCGGTACTGATGACTTGCGAAAATGTAATATGCCTCCCTGAATGCGTAGAATGCTATCGTCCGAAGATGTTCTCAGCATGCTGAGTTATAGCTGGTAGTTCCGCTGAACGTACGCTCGCTTTGAGAAGTGCCTCAAGATTAATATAATAAGTCACTACCTTGTGAACAAATTAAGTTGATTTTTAGTATTATGTGATTGTTTGAACGTAAAACGAGCACATTCATGTGAACCACACTTTGCATGTACACATTCTATTTAGACATCTTTTAAGGGCGCTAGTTAACAATAAATTAATTATTTTATATCTGTAATAAATACAGTTCAACTTGTAGACATTAGTTACAGGTACTATTTTTCGCATAAAAACATATTAGACCGATTTTTTTTGCATAATTGTATGTCAAAACCACAATTGTACCATTTTTGGGACATGCACATAATATAAAACTGACTTACTTACCGAACTGAAAAAAATTCACAACAAAATAAGTTGCCAATAGTTAATTTTTTTTTAATGTTTTATCACGCAGTAAAATTTTTTGTACCATTTTAAAAATTGTTTAAAAATCAGAAATGTTTGCATATTTCTGAATTATAAGTTTTTTTTTTTTTTTTTAGAAAATCTTCCAAGGCATACCTTAAAATGAATTAAGGCATGATCTTTCAACCACCATTGCTAAATTTTCTAGGAATGTTTTAGTTTTTTTTATTTGTACGTCCCAAAAGATTCAAATTGTGATTTTGATATGCCATGACACAAAACAATCATGCTATCTGAAATGTTTAATGCGAGGAAAAAGCAATTGTAAGCAATGTCTTCAAGTTGAAAAGTGTTTCGTACAAATATAAAAACAAACGAGTTTTTTGTTGACCAACGCCCTTAGGAACTGGAAACTGATCGTGCTCCGAGTCGCCTTAGTCCTAAGAGCAGAAGGGACGAGATAGTCGGGGGGAGGGAGGTAGGCTAAGGGTAGCTGATGGCACGTGCGTTATCGCCTCATTTGAAATGCTCTTTCACAGGGGGGCACCCATGCATAGCCAGCCAGCCAGAGGAGAAGGCTTTTTCCGCCCTGAGAGGTGTTCCTTTCTCCGTGTGCTGGCATTCTGGCGAACTGCTGCCGCGGTCCTCGGCCAGGGCCTCGTGCCAGATAAAAATCCCCTCCGTCATCCCACCAAACCATTTACGTCACAAACAGAAGAGAGAACCTCTGCTGTTTCGCCGGCTAAGAAGGGTGGGGGGTGGCTAGAGGGTGGTGTCCCTGCGATACGGCGGTACACCGCGCCGACAAAGATTTTCTCTGAAGTAGATCATGGAGAGGCTTGGGCGGTTCTCAACATCGAGGTCTTGAGAGCCGACCAGGGTGAAGCACGGAGCAGCGCCGGAATGCAAGGCCGGGGGAAACGGGAGATCCCCGAGAAAACCCGCCAACCAGCGGCATCGTCCGGCACGNCAGCGCCGGAATGCAAGGCCGGGGGAAACGGGAGATCCCCGAGAAAACCCGCCAACCAGCGGCATCGTCCGGCACGATACCCACATGCGAAAATCCGGGGGTGACCTGGCCGGGAATCCTTGGTGGGAGGCGATCAAATAGTGGAGAGGAGTAAAGAGGTTTGGACGGTTGCTGAGTTTTAGTAGTCCTGAAATATACTTTGTTTGCGTACGTTGCCGATATCTGAGGAAGTAAATACTCTAAGATTACGACTTTTTACCAGGTAAAGTAAAAATAAATTATCCAATTTCGTGTTTTTTTATCAATTTTATTATTTTAAGTGTATTTAACGACAAAAAAAGTGAATTCTATAGTTGGATGTCGCCTGACAGTATGCCAGTTCATTGCCTTGCACATAAGGCCCGTCTGCAATGCACTGTCGTTATAATAAGTTATAAACACGTGCTGATAAATAGATACGGCTATGTACGATTGACAACTGATAGCTTCCAAGTTTTTGCATTTACAGTTTAACGTTTACTAATCAGAATTCAAGATGGAAAGTAGATCCATAACTTAAAGTCTGATAAAAANTTGCATTTACAGTTTAACGTTTACTAATCAGAATTCAAGATGGAAAGTAGATCCATAACTTAAAGTCTGATAAAAATATTAGGTAACCACTTGTGACACCTAACTTATTTCTTTCGTTTTCTGTGTATTTAATGCATCGAAGTGTGAAACTGACCAGATTTGTAACAGATTAACTNCTAACTTATTTCTTTCGTTTTCTGTGTATTTAATGCATCGAAGTGTGAAACTGACCAGATTTGTAACAGATTAACTTTTATAATAATTCAACAGTTTCACCAGACCGAATCATGAATAAAGTGATGAGGCCCGTGGCCATGTTAATTTCACATACGNTAATAATTCAACAGTTTCACCAGACCGAATCATGAATAAAGTGATGAGGCCCGTGGCCATGTTAATTTCACATACGGCGGAAGAATACACAACGTGCATACAAGTATATCTTAAGCAGGGCCTTCAAATGTGCTCATTATACAGTGAATAGCCTATATATTATTTAAAGTGCCTTAGGCGCATCGGCTACGTCACTGGCTGTATTTAAGTGTATTAACAAGATTCCACAACACCGTCTTCAACATGTAAAGAGGGAATGGCGGTTAAAACCTCTGCCTCTCCCTCCCTCTGCCTCTCTCTCCCTCTTTATCTCTCTCTCTCTCTCTCTCNATATTTATCAAATCAGTATCAAAGATTTATTATGAGTATTTTTAAAAGAGCGGCGGAACAAAATAAAAGGTGCCCGAAAAGACAGGGAAAATCATTTAAATTTTTTTAGTCACGTCTACTTACTATATTGTAAGACTTTCTATCGACGTAAATAATACATGAGATTTACCTGTTCAGTGTGTTTTTCGTATAATCATATTGTTTTGTTATGATTACTGAGTTTGAGTCTTGGGTGGAGTATGCAACGAAGTGTGCGTGTTTCCTGTCGCCTGCCCAGCGAACACCCGGCCGCCGCTGCACTCTTTAGGCTTTAGGCTTTAGGACTTATGTTTCTTTGTTTATGTAACATACGTAAATTAATGCAACAACTTTCATTCGGAATACTTAGTTTTTATGAAAATTATATCCTTCTAATAATCAATAATCAATAAACAAAAGGTTAACAAGATTATGTGGTAGCTAACAAAGTACACCCAGGCGATGTTGGTAATGGTGTTAACTTCTTGACTTTTACAGTACTGACCATGATTTCACATATTCTGCAACATGTTAGACGTGAGTGAGTATATTGTAGGTAAAATGTTAACCCGTTCACTCGCCGTTTGCACGATCGTGGGCACGTTGCACATGAGCGACACTTATGAGCGGTGCTGTACCCCGCAAGGCACCAGTGTCGTGTCTTCCTTGTGGGTAATCTGATTGGTGGAATCTTCAACATGCATGTTTAATGCTGATATCATGCGGTACGCAGCGTGGCTGCAAGACAAATACTGTACAGCGCACGCACAACAACGGGATTGCAACGCTTGGAACCAGAAATGAAAGCTCTAATGGACGGGTTAAGAGGTAAATTTCAACGTAAACTTTAGGTAAGTTGCGCCTGACTCGAGGCGAGAACCTGTAGCTACCGGCCATGACAGTAAGTGACACGAGTGGCATTCCTCGCCCGGAGNTACCGGCCATGACAGTAAGTGACACGAGTGGCATTCCTCGCCCGGAGGGACGATGAGAAACACTCAGGATTCAGAGAAAAGCTTCCTCTGTAATCGAATCACTTGCTACTCGCGATAGTCTCGGGAACCGGAGATGGCTTTTAAAAGTCCTCCTTTTGTTATATTTGGCCGAGCAGCGAGCTCCCGCCCCCTCCCCCCTCTCCTCCTCGACGAGCCGAGCTGCGAGTACACTGTTATATGTTTTCCAGTAATATTTGCAAACTATACTGAATTTTGAGTAAACTTCGTAGACTTGCAATGAACGTTTTTCAGTAAACTTCGTAAACTGTAATTGAATTTTTTCCAGTAAACTTCCTAAACTAATAAATTTTTTCAAGTAAACTTCCTAAACAAATCTATTTTTTTCCCAGTACACTTAGTAACCTGCAATAGAATTTTTCAGTGAACTTCAGAAAATGTAATATCATTTTTAGTAAATCGTAATGGAATTTCTTCAGTAAACTTCGTAAACTTTAATGAATTATTTCCAGTAAACTACGTAAACTGTAATGAAATTTTTAACTTGTACAGAGTAGGAAAAATTTACCACGTGTCAGACTGCAAATATACAAATACTAAAATACACTGTCGGCAACTTCACCGTGCATTTGACTCTTTTCCGAACAAGTGTACCAACCTACCAGGGATGTGTGATAAACAAATTTATCATTCGTGCGTGCTCAGTATACCTTTATAGCCGAATCACGGTAACGTCAAACTTTTCTGAAGCCCTGTTTAAGTTACACTTTCAGGCTATTTCTCAGCCTCACGCAAACAAAGGTTAATTAAGTATAGAAAATTACACCGAAAGGACAACGNGAGTAGGAAAAATTTACCACGTGTCAGACTGCAAATATACAAATACTAAAATACACTGTCGGCAACTTCACCGTGCCTTTGACTCTTTTCCGAACAAGTGTACCAACCTACCAGGGATGTGTGATAAACAAATTTATCATTCGTGCGTGCTCAGTATACCTTTATAGCCGAATCATGGTAACGTCAAACTTTTCTGAAGCCCTGTAAAGTTACACTTTCAGACTATTTCTCAGCCTCACGCAAACAAAGGTTAATTAAGTATAGAAAATTACACCGAAAGGACGAAGCACCGGGTTTGTNAACGCCACTCTGTTTAATAATATTTAGAATGAGGACTATTTATTAGTAGGCATTACCACAACATCTATTTTATTAAATTAAATATTATAATTTATAGATGACCTTTAAGTAAAAGTTTAGTTTAACCAAAATAAAAAATGNATAGAAAATTACACCGAAAGGACGAAGCACCGGGTTTGTGGCCACTCTGTTTAATAATATTTAGAATGAGGACTATTTATTAGTAGGCATTACCACAACATCTATTTTATTAAGTTAAATATTATAATTTATAGATGACCTTTAAGTAAAAGTTTAGTTTAACCAAAATAAAAAATGCCTTTTTGTTAAGGAATATATGAAACGCTTGTGAAACATGGCATATTTAGGAGACAAGCAAACACGTCATATGCATGTATGTGGCCAGTTTTCAAATAACCAGCCCGCGAGCCGCATGTCAGACTCGTCAAACTGGCCCACTGACAGAATGTTTTATCGGCATTTCTTTTGTTTCACATAATTTTGACTACATTTACTTACTTAACGTCAACTACATATATCGATAGCGTAAGACGTGTAGTAAAAGTATATATTATTAATTTTATTACCCCTTCATGTAAATAGACTATGTGTAAGTGAGCTGGGACTTTGTTATCAGAGAGCGTGGCTTGCAAAGCAATGTAATTATTTGTATAAACTATTTACGGTTAATTGATCATTTTTAAAATATAACATATCTGCCCCTACCTGCGTATATTACTATTAAACGTGCGTCCAGTGTGCTCATCTACGAAAACCACGCACACTTCAGACGAGGCCTGTTGCGTGCACGCCAGAAGCTCCATCTCACAGAACTCCAAAATGGCTGCAACTGCTTTTCACAAGCGCTGAATCTCAAAATATAAGCATCAGATACAAACAAAAATTATCAAGAGCCCTTCATCGTACCTTCCTACAGACTTTCCACCAATAAAACAATAGTGTCACCGCTGAAAGTGCCACAGGTAGACGGAGTACGTAGAGAACACTGCACGCCAGTTCAGAGCCTTGCGCTTAGCGGCGAGTACGCACTTGATGCGCGTGGCAGTGTCGTCCTTATCGCACCCGCGCCTCTCGGCTTCAAACAGCTCCAGGTAGGCGGGAGCCTTAAGCAAGGCTTTCAGAAATGCTCAGCTCACCGTGAACAGCCCGTGAGTGGCCTTACGGGAAAACTAACCCTTTCATTCCGACATTAATTTATTATTTCTAGTGCTGAAGATTAGGCATGTTTTGATGCATGCTGTACTTGAGCTGGCAATGAACTTGCTTCGACCAATAAGCTGTAGTCTTTGTGTTCGGTGATCGGTAGTCATAACGTAGATGTGATCGGTAGTCATAACGTAGAGGTGATCGGTAGTCATAGCGTAGAGCTGTAACCAGTCTCAGGGAAGATAATTGGGCACTGAGCCTTGCAGCGTACAGTACCGGTGAAATATAACCTCCCAGTGAAACATGTTGGCGATTGTCTACATTGGGCATGCACAGTGTCGTGGTAAATGCAGTACACACATGTGGGAGCGCAGTAAGAGAAGTGCCACCACAGCTCGCTGCTGGCGGCCTGGTCTCCAATAAAGAGTGCGGGAACGTCGTGGGAGGCGAGCATCTCGTATTCCGCCGCCGCATTCCCGCTCGCAGGCATGCCAACTATTTTTAATATAGGGCAGCCAACTTCTTTAAGGAGCCGGTCCATTTCCTCTGCCCCGCGCAAGAAATGGAAATGTTGGTGTTTTCCAAACGCATCCCGCTGAATGCCTGAACACGGTATCGAGGCGATATGCACCATCTTACGAGGACTCCTAGTCAAATATTGCCTGTGAAGCCAGTGTTTGCCCGTATATGCGTGTCTCGGTGAATGAATGTTCAGGGGAAGGTAAAAAAAAAATATCTACAGCTACCACTTTTAACTTTTATCCTATTAAATGCCTAACTGGAAAGAGAAAAAAAATGGTTTAAAGAAAACAACATTTGTTAGGTTTTCCTGCGCAGTTTGTTTAAGGGACGGGAAAAAAGTACAAAGTTACATCTGATTTTTAATGCATTGACTTACATCGCACGTAATAATATCGTATTTCTACCAATATAAATTTACGAGAAATTTAGTTTGCTGGGAATGCATATAAATCTTTGGGAAGGGGGAGGGGTAAGGCCCTCTCGTAATGCTTCCTCATAACCAGACGTAACCTTAAGTGTTTAAGAATTTCTGGAAGGGATAACTCTTAACTCATTCAGACAACACAATTATTTACATTACGCACATGTGAATCTCGATGAGTGAAGAGTGAGCGAAGAGATTTGCGTGGCTCTCTTAACATCGAGGTGAGTATGGAGCAGCTCCGGAATAAAAGGGCGGGGGAAACGGGAGATCTCCGAGAAAACCCGCCAACCAGTGGCATCGTCCGGCACGATTCCCACTTGTGAAAATCCGGGAGTGGCCCGGCCGAGGATTGAATCCGGTTCGTCTTGGTGGGAGGCGAGCAGTCTAACCGCCCAGCCATCGTGGTCACCGTGAATTTCATTGACCAACGATCTTACTTTTGTGCAAATAATTCGCAAGCCATATTACTGGTGTAGGATCGTACAACTGTGCCCGAGCACAAATTTCTGACAATGAAACAAGTGTTGTGTCGAATTAAGTACAACACGCATCATAAAGTGAAACTGTGAAGTAAAGTGGTTCTAAAATCAGTAANCTGTGCCCGAGCACAAATTTCTGACAATGAAACAAGTGTTGTGTCGAATTAAGTACAACACGCATCATAAAGTGAAACTGTGAAGTAAAGTGGTTCTAAAATCAGTAAAATAACAAAAAATATCATGATTAACCGGGAATGAAAGCGCTGTAGATACCGAGGAATATCCACTCTCTCTCTCTTTCTCTCTCTCTCTCTCATATTGGCTGTGTCGTGGTGCAAATAGTTTTAAAAAAAAATCTTTTTCTTCCTTTTCTCATATGCCTACACTTTTAAAACTACTGTTTTTATAATTTAATTCCCATTTTAGCTTAACTGACTTAGATGTTATAATGCACGGCAGGACTTGCTACAAGATGTAAACAGGATGTCTACTATATCTTACATGTGTTAAGTTGGTGCATTTGAAAGTGTCCTTGTTGGCATTCTTTTTTACATCACCACCTCTTTACCAACTGTTGTTTTTATTGCTTACCGACAACGAGTCTTTCTGAAACCGGGACGTAACAAGCAGATTTTATCGCTGCTTCCATGTTTCCTGTTCTGGAATATGTTATTCCACTAAGAACTTTTATCATCATTAAATTTTAATTTCGTGATATTTTGTTCAAACACGGAGATAGTCAGTTAATGATGCTGTAGTTACTATGCTGATAAAGAAATGCATAACTCAAATCTACTTTTAAATTAAGATGTATGGTCTGGAATACTGAAGACGAAAAATTAATTCTAAGGAAATATACGGAAAATTGAACTGTGATGTCACATATGCAGATACGCAATATTAGCTTACCTTCCATAAAATGGTTCGAGTGTTACGACAATTTTTCTTTACAGGCTATATGAAAATACGTGGAAAGAAAGTGGAGCAATGATAGGAAACCTCAGAACAGCGTAAGTCCACTTGAAGTTGTCCAGTAGTATGTTGTTTCTAAGACACAAGCCTTTGAAGGCCACTCACTTGACGTGAAGCTGTTTCCATGTTAGTATCTCTGCCTTAGTAGCAGCAGTTATACGCTACTCCCAACGCGACACCTGCCAAGCAGTTCTTCCTGTAGAAATGGCGAACGCTCGGGCTTATTACGTCTTTTGCTGCTTGTCTAGGTCTGTGGTGAGAGTGCTCATTGCAGTGACTGAGTAAATGCTCTTACAGCAACATCGTGGTTACCAGGCCCAGTGCAAGGTAACTTGGCAAGCGAACTGCAGGCGCCCCCTTGCCCCTCCCTCGTATTACCCTCGGTTAATATTTATCTCTAAATTTAGCGGANGCAAGCGAACTGCAGGCGCCCCCTTGCCCCTCCCTCGTATTACCCTCGGTTAATATTTATCTCTAAATTTAGCGGAGTCTGGAACATCCTTGGTACTAGTCGGTCGATCCTGTTCACTTATAGAAATGAGCGATATGAATTTACTTTCCCTTATACATTAATATTCGCAAATGGTAAATTTAAAAAAAAAATACAATAAATTTAAATTCCTTTATTTCAAGTAATAAATAATAATCCAACCAGTAACATTATTTTCTATCTTACGTAATTTTTCGAAATATAATTTCGCTTGACCTAGTGGCAAAAAGTAGCATCAAGCGTGTGTAACAGTTAGTGGCACTCGGCCGATTTCGTGTTCCTCACATGACACCAAAGTCGGCTCAAGTATTGCCATAAGACCTGTCAAATTCACGCGTTTCAAACATTAAGTTTTGTTTGTTTACATTTTAAGGGCACAGAAAGGATTAATGCCATTTGTACAGAAAATGAGGTTATGGTGTCTTCTGATAGAGAATTGCCAGTACTATTGGCAGGCCAAAGCATAACGGTTAAAGGAGATGGGAGTCCGAAATAACAGGCCTCGGGAGCAACACTTCCAGGGGAGGGGTTATAGTTTCCATTGCATTTTACTCAAAACCAGCAAATATGGACATTCGTCTTTTTGCCTCTGTACCCTTCATTTGGTTTTACAATCCTCACTCGCACGGGAAAAAAATTACATTTCATTTAACTTGATTAAGTTGAATTTGCTTCACAACTTAGTCGAAACTATTGTGCTAGCATGTCAAAGCATTCGTTTAGGTTAAGAGCGTACTAACCTCCGTGACAGTCACGTGGTTTTCAGTTCTGTGTAAGAATAAAACCAGTTCGGTGTTGGAATCGTAGAGGGAACACGGGGTAGAGTGCTCATGCAGGATGCGCAGTAGCCATCTACATGTTCCAACGCTGAACTGCTTTTCTTCCTGCACAGCTGTCAAAACCCGCAACTTACACTAAGCTTAGCACGCTGTTAACTAAAATAAGTGCTCTGATACGCCAGTACACTAATTTGACTAAGTTACAGTGCAAACACTGTGTAGTCAAGTTAGGCAAAATGAAATATATGATTGACGTCAGTTCGTCGCCGGAACGACGATGTAATGTTTGCAGGGTGATTCTCTTGCGACACTATACATGTGTGACTAATATCACAATTGAAATAAATGTGATCTCGTTCCATCGTGTATAAGATGACGATGCACGCATGACCTTGAGTGTGCGCCGGTGGGAGCCCGCGGACACTGGCGCCAACTTTGGGCGTCGGCGTTTCGTAAACTTCCGGACAGTATATCTCACGACCTGATGTGGTAGCGCGCTGACTCTGGTGCCAAAATAAATATTATATATATANACTTCCGGACAGTATATCTCACGACCTGATGTGGTAGCGCGCTGACTCTGGTGCCAAAATAAATATTATATATATATACATATATGTGTATATACATTCATATATATAGTATTTATGTTAATTTAAGCCATAAAATCCATGTATNTATATATATACATATATGTGTATATACATTCATATATATAGTATTTATGTTAATTTAAGCCATAAAATCCATGTATCCATTTCGTTACTTTCATTTTGTTACAGTTTCTATGTTTAGTTTAAAATTGTACATTTAATCAGTTAGGGGATAGAGTGAATTAAGCATGTTTGCAATTAGTTGCATTTGCATAACATTAGTTACAACTCGTTACATGAAATATAAGTTAAATCGGAGCAGCTAAGAGATATAGTAAAAGCTAAATATGATTTAACAGCCGCGGAACATTATTCAGATTGGGTGCTATTTAAACAGAACGTCTTCACCTGAATCAATGCTCCGAAGGCTGATGACTGCAGACGTATTACAGCGGTCGGCACACTCATCTCGCGTCTTCATCTCGGCAACCAAGGACAAAGGACAGTGTCCGCCGAGCTTCCAGCCTTACTATTGGCCGCGTCTCGACTAACAAACTCCAAGGCCTTCCACCCCCTTGGAGGGGGTTCCTTGTGTTGTGGTTCGGGCGCTCGGCTCGTGTCCCAATTACCGGTCTAATGTTTGTGAGAATGCGATCGCCTGGTTGCTATCTCATAACAACTTCATCCCCATATCTCAAAGGAAATATTATCCTCCAACGCAGACGCAATCTCTTAAACCCCGCACTGTATGCCTGAATCAGTTATTTCAATATCGAAATGATTTCACTAGACTTTCAGTTAGTGACCTGTTATCTACTGGTGAATCAGTGGGATACACTGAGGTTTTACCGTAGTGTGTATACTGGAGAAGAGCGTTCTCGCTGGCAGCGCACAATCAGTCTCCGTGCCTCAACTCTGAAAGCCTGTCTGCCAACACGACTATCATAAACGGCGTGGATAGGATTTGAGGTTATAACAAGTGCTTTTATATGTTTGTATACCTCCTGTGACGAATTTGTAATGCAGTTTGATTAAATTAACATTGGTAAAAGTATTTTTATCATATATAAGAGCTTGTCTTTTGAAAATTAAGATACAAACAAACACGTTCATCAGTGCTGACCAGGTGACTTTGACAGTGGGTACCTGCTGGGTACATACGCAGAAGACGAATAATCAGTCTATTTCATCTTTAGTCTATGGGGTTTACTGACAGGCCATTGCAATTCACTGTTAACCAGTAGAAATTACTGCTTGATTTGTGAATACCACCTACTAGCATTATCAGTAGAATCTTACTGAGAGAAGTGGAACAGTGTCTCCAGATCTGCTTCTAATTTCTCTGTGTCGAAGATGTTTTATCTGTTCGATTTTAGAGTGCACGGTTGTGTTACCGTCACAGCCGCGGGCTGAGTTAAAAGTGCAGGTTGGAGGCTAAAGCCAAGTGTAAACCTACGTCGCATCATTGTTGAAGCAGGTGACCTAGACGTACGTAAGGCGAGTCAGCGATAGGACGTACGCAGTCGACTATCAAGTGCGTGGTTGTGAGGAGGAGGCACTACGGCGGGCTGGAGCTCGGGTCGAGGTCACGTGTCCAGGCGTCGCGACGCATGTTTGTGTTGGCGACGTCGCAGGTATGCAGCTCCCGGCGCCAGCCAGGTCACCGTGTGTGGTCGTCTTCTCATGTCTACAGTCGACGACTCTACACGACCTGTCTCACGTCCTTGCCGGCATCACCAACCACATGCACATTTATTCATGCTTTAAAAATTATCTAGCTAGAAACAACCATACTTATTTTGTTCAGCTTATTACGGTTGGACGTTTAGGAAAACAAATGCCATTTTATTATATAGAAAGTTATAAGACAGTTTTTTGGCCAAGCGCGATCGTTGTACAGTTGCTGTCTGTTCCTTCTGATGTTTTGTGCCGTGTCTACCGTCATGTTTACCGATATCGTTTATTTTGAGATTGATTTGAGGGTAGGACGTTAAAACTATGAAAGGGTTTGTGAAAATGAGGCATTCCAGTTTTCCACTTTTGGAAGTTAAGCCCAAAAATCATGTATGGTATGCTAGTTTTCCACTGGAGGAACAGAAAAAAAGTCACTTAGACAAAGTCAACCTTGGCAAAGATGGGTTCCTTAGAGCCCGTTTACACGTCGCCAGTAAGCGTGACCGTTGAGGTTGCCAGTGACTGGCAAGTAGTGACCGGTAACGTGTAAACACCTTGTTGCCAGTGACTGACAAGGTCAGCGCGCCAGTCGCTGACAATGACAGTGAAACAAAGATATTTGTTCACTGACACGCTGACGCTCCCCCCCCCCCAAACTTGGCACCTCTCGCCACTTGCACCGTGTGAACAGACATCTGATCTAGCATCCAAGTCGCTCTATGCCAGTCCACAGGTTGTTGTTGTCAAAGTGAACAAACACGCGATTGTGAGTAGTTATGGCTGAAAGCTGTGAAAGACAAGAACAAACTGCACAGTTTGTCCGTTTATACAGGGAGCATGAACATCTGTGGAATGTTTATCTACCGGAGTATCGTAATCGTGATGCTCGGAGTGCAGCTTTGCAGGCGTTAGTGAATGAAATGAAGACAGAACATTTATAACCAAGAAAGTTGCAAAGAAAGTGAAAAGTTTGCGTTGTACTTACCATTTGGAGGTTTCGAAAATCGAAAAAAGTGAACGCAGCAGTGGAGGTACTGACTTTGTGTACAAGCCAACATTTTTATGGTTTCAAGATATGGAATATATTATAGGCGTCATCAACACCAAGGCTAAAGAAACAACAAACAACTTGGTAAGTAATATATTGCCATATATTAAAAAAATAGAAAGGAACTTATCAAGAAAACATATTGTTTATGCACATTAAAATACCAAAGTATGTATGATCAAATTCTGAGGATCACATTTGTGTATCTCTCTTTGTTAGATATTTTCAGACTTTGGGCAAGAATTCCTAACCCAGGTTACGGCGCTTTCTAGATAATATTTAGTACTTATTTAAAAAAAAACAATTATCAATATTTTATAAACAGATGTTTTTGAAAAATTAGAGAAAGTAAATAAGAGTTGAAAACACAATTACTGTTTCATATAAATAACTGATTCTATCAAAAAAATCATTCATCAAAATAAAACGATTCAATACAATAATGATTTAATTTCTACAAATGCTACAATACTGTTTGCACCTTTATAATTGTAATATTCACTTCCAGAGCTTCAATCTATAGCGCCACATCCCGCAAAATTCCATCTGCCATGGAATCCCACATACTACTCCCAGCAAAACAAACACGTTTCCACGACTTCAAACGTAAACATAGCAATGATTTTTTATTCCCTTTTTACAAACATGGTGTCGTATTATTTGTAATTAAATTACACTTTTGATGGTTTAATAAAATACTCTGGTTGAGAGGACAAGTATTAGAGACAGTAAAAAAATGAATATATTTATTTATATAAACAATGTTTTCATGAAGTATGGAATCACCTGTATATATTTTTAAGTTGTTCATATATTAGTCATTAAAACCATATTTGTTACATTAATCTCCACCATTTTCCTTCAATGGGGAACGGCCCGCGGAGCGTATGGTAAAAGTACGNAACCATATTTGTTACATTAATCTCCACCATTTTCCTTCAATGGGGAACGGCCCGCGGAGCGTATGGTAAAAGTACGTCCCCCAGTTAAGACACATGTCAACATTAATGCCGAAATGTACGTTTAATCACCAATGAAGGTACACACAATATACAAGTTTTACTTACCCAACTTCAGCGGCCCCCATACGTCATCAACATCTAGTATATGCACACACTATACGAACTCGTTCCTTTTCAGGACGTCGAAGCTNGCGGCCCCCATACGTCATCAACATCTAGTATATGCACACACTATACGAACTCGTTCCTTTTCAGGACGTCGAAGCTCCCGAGGATTTACAACAGGAAACTTCCGATGACTTGGATGAGACCACAATTACAAACAATGAATATGAAGATCTCGCAGATGACCAAAGTGAACAGTTGACACCTGTTCAGCCCTCTGATCTCAATAATAGGAAATGTAACTATATACTACAATTAGCATTACAAACACAAAAAAAGCAAACAGGTACAATAACCGCTGCACTAAGAGAACTGAAAGATTTAAATAAATTACTCATCTGTGCCCATCCTCCTTCTCTAATTACTCCGAGTACCATGCCTTGACTGTTAGTGGGCTACAGTTTACGACTGCAAANTGTGCCCATCCTCCTTCTCTAATTACTCCGAGTACCATGCCTTGACTGTTAGTGGGCTACAGTTTACGACTGCAAACGATGAAGATGACTAAGACTAAATACAATACTGCATGTTACTATATTTTGTAGTAGTGTACAATAAATTACAGAACTAAGAGATTTACATTGTCATTAGTAACCTTTACTCCAGATACATAATATTAAATGGTTAACTGATTTATTATAATGTTATAAATGTAATATTTTTGACGATAAAGTACTAGGTGTCTCTGGAAAAGGGTACATCAGGTATGTAATTTTCATTACATGTTTAATTCTATTACAAGTTAAAAAAAGCTATTGGCACAATTACTTTCATTTTTTACGATTATTACAAATTAAGGTATTAGGTACTTTCACAAAATCCTTCAACACGTTGTAGATGGTATCACAAACTTCAGGAATAATATTTGAAATTGAAGCTTTTGATATATGAAAGAACACTGATATCATCCTGAAATTAGTTTCAGATGCTAGAAAAGCCAGAGTTATTTCTAACTTCAGTTTTGCAGGCAGAGCAATACGCATCACAGNAAATTAGTTTCAGATGCTAGAAAAGCCAGAGTTATTTCTAACTTCAGTTTTGCAGGCAGAGCAATACGCATCACAATATCTTGACACGTAACTAGTGGACTTATTAGGCGCAGTAACTATTCGAATTGTTCTGGTACAAGTCTCATAACTGCTTTAAATTCCTGATGATCTGTTGAATGTAGTTCTCTAATAATAGTTTCTGATGCTCCCATCCTTGTATTACTCAACCACGCTCGTACNTCTGATGCTCCCATCCTTGTATTACTCAACCACGCTCGTACCCACTTCCTTTTCCCTTTTCTTCTCTTCTCTTCTAGCAATACCTGTAAAGGTTCTTCACACACAACTAAAGAAATCAAACGCACCTATCTTTGAAGTATTACTTGTCTATATGAACACGCCATTTTTTATACTGTCACGGAGGCCATTTGCCTTCAATGACTTCCAATGTGTAAACGAATACTTCCAGCCACGATGCCAGTCGCTGGCATTAGCCAGTAGTACCTCAACTGGCATGCCAGTAAGTACCTCAACTGGCATGCCAGTAACTGGCAACCTGTAAACAGCTATTGCCAGTCGCTCACAGTGCGAGTGCTGGCATTGCCAGGAAGTACCTCAACTGGCATGCCAGTAACTGGCAACGTGTAAACGGGCCTTAATGTCCGCTCTCTTTCGTATAGGCCTACATTGTGTTTCCAGGGTAGCCAATACCTGAATACTTAGCTTTGTTACTGTTGGCAGGCAAGCGTCCTACCCTCGCAGTATCACGTCCTCTGAATGCAGGACGTTACAAAAGCAGTAAGGATTGCTTGTCGAGAGTGGGCACCGCAATTATGCAGATACGCGGCGCGACATATGAGTCAGGGCGCAGTTACAAAGCTCGGCGCGGTTTCATTGCGGGAGGGTTGGAGGACGAGAAGCAATAAATACAGGCCGGTGACAGGTGACTCAGAGAGGGATGTTGTACAATAGAGCAGCAGGACTCTCCTGTCTGATCTGCTCGCGGCTGGACCACGCACGTACAACGCAAGCTGTGATACGTGCGTGCGCACTAATGTGCAGTAACTCACACTTACACTACAACCCCTTCCCCGGCCGGATATCCGACATATCATACAACACTTTTACTAGTAATAATACTATTATAAAATTCATTTATTACGCATTTAACTTTCGGTAAGATATATAGATTTTAAATTTGATTGCTTGAAGAACTCTACTTAATACAGTTAATATCTTTCTAAAAATATTTTTAAAATTCTAAAAATTAAACATATATCTCTAAATAAGTTTGATTAAATAATGTTATATATGTGTAAGATACAAGTCAAATAATTGTATACGCAGAAAAAATAATTTTTTATTTTTTTTTTATTTAGTAATTTATTTGGCCATGCATATTTTACAAATCAACCAAATGGACTTACTAAAATTAATATTGATTAAATTGTATCGCAGTGTATTAATGGTAAAAAAAAATTATTATACTAAAATTAATTTACGAATCCGTCAAATTTGTCATTAAGTGTGATTTTATCCTTCGAACAATGAAGATTATCTTATGTATCCACGACTTAATTACGTTGTTAATTTACAATCTAATGANCTTATGTATCCACGACTTAATAACGTTTTTAATTTACAATCTAATAATATTCAAAATGTTGAATATTTTTATGGTTCATCGCAAAATAATGGTACACTTAATGGAATCGATTGAATAAATATAAGTAAAATAAGAAAACTAAAATCTTTTCTTTTGTTAGTGACTAGTATTTATACCATTAAAAATATCTGAGTTTGGATAACATACATTAAAGGCAATAAAATTACGGATCCAAATATATACACACATGTATATAAACAAATAGATTCCATTTCAAATACTTACATCCATATTGAAAACTTTCGTAAACTTTTATGGGGAATGCGATTATATATAAAAAGATTATATGGCAATGCTACTTTTAATGTTGCTGTTGCATTAATTGTTTTGGGTTAAGTGATAACTGTAATACAAACTTTGTTTGTAATTCATATTTTTAAAAAAATATTTTACGAAAAAGGGTATTTTGTTTATTTACATGAACTCTCGAATAAAACATCATGGAATGATAAAGGCTAAATTTATACCAAAAACCAAATGATATAGAAACGTCTTTTACATTCATAAATTAATGGTTACATTTTCTCGATTATAAATTTTATGGTTATAAAGAAGTTGTAAGTGAATCAATTAAGCATTTGTAAAATTGGCTACTCTTCGTTCGGACTAAAATGTAAAGCTTACAAAAAACGCATTTACAAAATATTTAACAAATTATATTTAAATTGTTTTTAATGTTTTACTAATTTTTGTTATAAAATAGAGTAAGATTAGTGTATATCATATATATACTTTATAATAATTAGAAGTCGTAATTTAATTTAGTTTATATGAAAAACATGACAAATAATTGGTTTGTGCTCGCTTATTTTATCGTAAAAATGACTACGCAAAAAAAAATTAAAAGGTAACTAAAATGAAGTATTATTTGAACAAAATTTTATATGTCATGAATATAAAGAAAACGGTAAAAACTAAGGAAAAAGGGGAAAAATATTTTGGTATTTATCTAAGAAAACAATTTCATATTATCTGAATATTAAATATTTGGAAATATGGCTTTCAAGCGAAGATAAGATAGAAATCTTATTTACTCAGAAATGTATGAGGCCATGGGTTATATTAATAAAAACAAAAATCTTTTCCCAATTATAAATAAAATAACATAAATTTATAAAAATTTTGCAAAACCAAACATTATAAAAAAAAACTATCAAGAAGAACATTTTAAGTTGTATAAAAGTTATATGAAAGTTTTATTTAGAAATAATGCGTTGTAGGCCTAAAGCTCGTTAATTGATTAATATTTACAATTGTTAGACTTTTAAAATGTCTTTAGTTTTGACTTAATTTCAAGCTGCAATACTATATTTTGGTCCATGAAAAAATTGTAAGGAATTTTCCAAAGCATTTAAAAAATTTGCAAATTTTTTCATAACTTATATATGAATTGTTTTTATTTTTTGTGAAGGCCTAATTACGACCGTTAATGATGAAGTATCTTGGCAGCCTAAAAATGTNTATGAATTGTTTTTATTTTTTGTGAAGGCCTAATTACGACCGTTAATGATGAAGTATCTTGGCAGCCTAAAAATGTATTAACATTTTTGTCCTAGTTGAATTTGCAAAATAAAAAATTTCAGAAAGAAATTTAGAAATGCGGATAGTGGTGCTTCAGCAACCGTTTACATTTTGCTGATGGATGAAGCTCCTTCGCTACTCCGGCTACGGGAGGCGCGTTCGCCCACATAAGAGTTTTTTTAAGAATTTCTTAAAACGTTCTTATATTTGTCTGGTTTTTCCCNGCTGCAGGTAAATCACGACAAAATAAGTTGAAAACATATATATGCCCTATGGTCTAAAGTGAATACTAAGAGTGGTACACATCTTTGATGAAACACTTGTTTATTGCAAATATTGGAGATAATATTTAAGACGGAACACCGAGTCCCTGAACAAAGATCTTGAACCACAACACTTGTCGCTGTCATGTCTTGCACGGGCTACAGTGTGCTGCTGGGAAAAATAACTTAAATGCAATAACATTCAACTATTAAAATTTAGTCATTTCGATCAATTGTGAGAAAAATACAGATGCGGCTATGGAATGACCAAACGTTGTACTCCCACGAGGCGACATTTGTCGAGCCCCGCCACCAGATCGCGGACTGCACATGGTATGGACAATGTTACATATTCTATATGCGACCAAGCTGCCGAGTTCTCCCGAAGAAGTTAGTGACCTTGCAAAAAATTTAAGACATAACATCTTTGCATGTTCCAGACTGTGTGGTGACACGCCCCATTACATCTGTCAGCCAGTCGTCAGCCACAACTGACATTTCATCTGGAGATCTGTCACCAGCTACGGCGAGTGCATNATTACATCTGTCAGCCAGTCGTCAGCCACAACTGACATTTCATCTGGAGATCTGTCACCAGCTACGGCGAGTGCATCCGGCAACTGTCAACGTGAGCGAACCTGTGACCTCTCGCAGAAAGAAACCGGCACTTCCATCCGTACCAGATTTGAACAAAGATTTAGATGAACTGTGTTTTCCAATTATGAGCATCGAAATGTCAAATACCTCTATAAGTCCTATTCCACTTTCACAGGCCGCCCAGTGCCAATAACGTGTTTAAAAGAGACAAATTTTTAAAGATGTATTAAATGCACTTTAACGAAAACACACACACACACACACACACACATATATATAGACACACACACGTGCATTACTATTATATATATACATAAAATCGGTGCAAAAATGTCTTAGGTTTTCCCGTTGTAACAAGGATTAAATATTTTATTAATGAAAGGAGGTTTACACTCGTATTTGCAGATGTGAGTGGGTCGAATTTTCTGTTGGAATTTTTCCTCCCAAACGGTTTACAATTAATCGACCACTGTGTACGTGGCCATGAAAATATTTCTAAGTGTATGCATCAGCAGATGAAAGAAGTCGTTCGTTGGATTACGAAAAGAATAATAATCACCCGATTTGGTATATATTCCTAGAGTTATCAGACTGGCCAACAACGCATCGTGTGCGAAATGGCAGCTTTAAATACCTGTAAAATGCAAAATGGTATCTCGGTATCCACGAAATACGAAAGGAATTGCTAATACCGAATAAGTATTTGTGCTCAATATAGTGATTTTTTTTTTTTAAGTTAATACGTACACATTTGTCTGCGTTACTTGTTGCAATTTTTTTTACGTTTTTCGTCCTCGAAACGTGGCTGGCTCGTGATTCTGAAAGCCCGATGCTGCGAATTTGATTTGAGAGAAAATGGTACAACCCCCTCCTCTTATAATGAATACATATAAATATTTTTTATTCGTGACTGTAATAGATTCTCGTAAAATAGAGGCGTGAGTTTAGATTATCTAGATGATGTGCAAGCTAAAATAATAATAATAATAAAAGTAAATTTTATACTATTTAGAGTTGGAGCGAGTTGCCAGGACAAGCGGGAACAAGTAAGGATTCGACCAAGAAACCATCCCGGAATTCACCTGGAGTGATTTTAAAAATAGAAATTCTGGCAGAACGAGTTGAGTATCGAACCCGGGTCCCCTTGAGAATAAGTCTTACCTGGTGTTGACTTGTGCGTGCAGATATCTGTGTTTATTATCGTATGAATTAAAGTCGGCTTGGGTGAGAAATACAACAAGCTGCTGGAGCGACAAGCCTCCCCCCGGCGGTCAGTGCGCTAGGGCAAAGTCCAATTCAACTCCTGGTGCAGCGCGGCTGGCCGTGTGCGCGAGCTCAGGTTACGACTGCAAGTGTATCTTGTTTACTTCTGTAATGGCACTCGTGACCACTTCTTTAAGTGCGCTTTTGTCTTAATAGTTTTTTAATGCGTTTATCAGTATCGCCTGCGAGTGGGATATTTCGGGCTCTGTGTGTGAGTGCGTGTGTGTGTTTGACGTATGAGGAAATGGAGAATTTTCGTCACCCCCCCCTTATTTCTTAGTTTCACAGTATCACAAAGTATATTTGGTTTCGCCGGAATTAATAAAGAATTTCTCATTTGATTTTTTTAATCGAGAAAAAACAAAGGTAGAATTCGAGACAGAATTTATTTACAAAAAAATTGTACATAAAATTTATTTTCTACATTTTAAAGGGATTAACATAACTATAAAATTGCATCGTTTCCGTAATGCACTGGCTGCAATATGCTAATTTTTTTTTCGCACTTGTGAAGTTTTTCCTTATATGTCTAGACGAGGTTGAAAGGTGGTGAATGAGAGCTGTATGCGCGTGTCTTAGCTGGAATTCGTATTGTGGTATAAATCTGCATGGTGGTCTAGCATCTCGGGAATAAATCTATGTTTTAGTTCGCGTAATTCATAAAGAGGGAAAACTATTGACACCTGCTGGATTAGAGGCCGCACAGATATACATACTCATGTTCGCATGTCACTTTTCATTCGACTAAAGTCACGTAGCAGTGTGTTGGGACTGTGAGGGGGAGGGTGGGAGTGTTTTACCGCGGATCAGATATATCTCTTAATGGAGCGAGCACACACTAATAATGTATGAAAATACAGAAATTTGTTTGCCGAAGGTAAATGTTTTTTATGATTTTGTACTTGTGGTGGGTGAACATTTACTCTAGCGTCTCCTCGCGGTAATTTTTTCCCCTGCAAAACTTACTATATGTGCATTATTTATGCGCATAAAGTGTTTTATTTGCTGACAATGGGTGCTAGAAAAATTCACCGCAAGTGGAGAAACCATATGGGTGTTTTTTTCCCGCTGCCTAAATTTCCTAATGTACAGATTTTTTAAACTTGGGAGCAAATTTTTTTAATAATGATTCCAAATCCTGAATTTGTTTTTTAAAGAATTACGTTCGTACATTTAAATATATACGTTGTGTTAGTTGCGGCTAGCGTCTCACTGAATATTTTTTCTTTAAATTATAACAAAACTGATATACTGAATATTTTTTTTTTTATTATAATAAAACTGATATACTTAACACATATTTTTACCGACAGCGTTTTTTTTTAACTTACGCGAGCAGGACATAATTCGAGATAAAATAGAAATCTATATATTGTTTTAAACATATTTATTTATGCACACGCATTACATTATTATTATTATTCTGCATAATACAAGGAATGTTTTTTTACACGTGTCTTCTCTGAGTCTTTGAGGGCATTACACATGTGATATTTTTTTATAATGTACAATGGGTTCCTCATAGTTNTTTTTTTTTTTTTTTTTTTTTTTTTTTTTTTTCACGGGTTATTATAACTCCACAATCTTAGGGCTTCGGCGTTGCACGGAGCACAGAAATATCTTCGATTTTTGCACTCGTGAAGTCTTGTGGCGTACGTCTCGACGAGCTGTCGGAACGGCGGGCAGCGGCAATGCTTGTGAAGGTCTACAAAGTTCGCTCCGATGGGGCACGCATTGCGAAACACCGACTCTTGGTGTCTTCCAAACACATACACAGGATAACAGGGGNTGTGTTAGTTGCGGCTAGCGTCTCACTGAATATTTTTTCTTTAAATTATAACAAAACTGATATACTGAATATTTTATTTTTTTTTATTATAATAAAACTCATATACTTAACACATATTTTTACCGACAGCGTTTTTTTTTTAACTTACGCGAGCAGGACATAATTCTAGATAAAATAGAAATCTATATATTGTTTTAAACATATTTATTTATGCACACGCATTACATTATTATTATTATTCTGCATAATACAAGGAATGTTTTTTTACGTGTCTTCTCTGAGTCTTTGAGGGCATTACACATGTGATATTTTTTTATAATGTACAATGGGTTCCTCATAGTTNAGCGGCAATGCTTGTGAAGGTCTACAAAGTTCGCTCCGATGGGGCACGCATTGCGAAACACCGACTCTTGGTGTCTTCCAAACACATACACAGGATAACAGGGAATTATGGCAGAGGCCAGCATTGCCGGAATTTCCTCGTACGGAATATTCCCCTCGCCACACCTTAGTGCTTGCGTTTNATTATGGCAGAGGCCAGCATTGCCGGAATTTCCTCGTACGGAATATTCCCCTCGCCACACCTTAGTGCTTGCGTTTCGTACGTCTGAAGGCGGTACGTCTGTTGCGTGGTGCTTTAATGAACACGGCGGTAAAAAAGTGAAAGCTTTGGTTTTCTAGTCTTTGTCACTGTACGTGATGGCAATCTGCTTGATGGTATACGAGTCCAAGGAGCGAAAAGCCTTGGATGTTGCAAAAAAATATTTTTCACTAGATGTTCTTTTGTTTAAAAAAAAAAAAACTTTTTAGGTTCCCATGTACACACCGAGTTCCAAAACAATTTTACAGTCATTTAAAACTTTATCGAGGTCCATACACATCGGGAGCCTGTGTTCTGGGTTGGTTTCCACGCCGGGTAGTGCTTGCGAGTAGATAACTTGCACGCCGACGTCGTCATCAGCGGGGAAGTCGCCTTTCACGGTGTAATTTTCTAGACGTAGTCAACCTTTGTTTGCGCGAGGCGGACGAATAGACTGAAATTAGAACTTTAGCAGAGGTACATACAAGAGATTTTACCCGGCAGATGTTGGTTAGGTTGAGATGAGGAAGGGAGTCTTGTAGGCATGCAACAGTGTGTTGAAACTGTCGACGGCCCGTGAGACATGGACTTACGTCGGCGTCATTTCAGTGTGCACGGTACTTTCGAAGTGAAGTGAAGGGATTTGGGCGGCTCTTAACAGCGAGGTCTTCAGGGTGATTGAGATGAGGATGGAGCGGCTCCGGAATGAAGGGGCGGGAGAAACGGGAGATCCCGAGAAATCCCGGCGACCAACGGCATGTCCGGCACGATTCCCACTTGCGAAAATCTGGTGACCAGGCCGGGGATTGAACACGGTTCACCTTGGTGGGAGGCTAGCAGGCTAACCGCTCAGCCACCACTGCTATATCAGGTCAGTTGCACTGTGGTGGGTGTGGAGTCAGGCTATAACGGCGCGACAACAATATTTCAGTGATCAGTGGAGCTAACTGNAGTTGCACTGTGGTGGGTGTGGAGTCAGGCTATAACGGCGCGACAACAATATTTCAGTGATCAGTGGAGCTAACTAAATCCAACCAAACCAAGAGAGGTGTGAGACTTTTGTTGAATAACAAGGGTCCTGTTTATAGTCCATTCGCCGTTACTTCACGCTTGGGTCACGGTTACTTCCAGCTCTCTGAATATCTGTTAAAGTTCTACTTACAGGACACGCCTTCGCCTCATGCAAAAAAAAGCTTATCTAAGTCTAGAAAATTACACCACAGGGAAAACGCACTGCGTTCGTACTCACTAAGTTACATCACATTTTGCATAAGAACTATTTGTTACTAGACATTACCAGCACACTTATTTTCTCTCTGTTTTTAATCGTATTAATTATAAATGAAATATTATAATTTATCGGTATAATATAAGAAGTACAATTTAAACAAAGATAAGGTTCTTTTATGTTAACACAAGCGTAAAACACTTGTGATTCATGGAATATTTAGCGAAAATCAAACAGGTTATTCATGGGGTAATTTATCAAAAATTGTATTCAAAAAATGTGGAGAAACAGCGAATAGACTATAATTAGAAATATTTCTGCACTCAGTGGTAAAGCCAGGAACTTCTTTTTTTTAAGGGGGGTGAGGGGTTTACTCTGAAGTAATGGAAGGGGTTATCACTGACATTACTGGCGGTGAAGCAAGTGCTCATTAAGATAAATACTAGGAGTAAAATTACTTCACGGTGTAATAAAGTACATCTAATTAAATGCTTATTTATTATTGTTATACTAACGGTTGACAAACATAGGGTTAAAAAGAAGGTGTTACCGCCCCCAACACCCAAAACCCTTCCTCTTGTTTACGCCCTTGACTAGACAGGAGACTGGCTAATTACGCAGCAGGCCCCTCCACAAGTCCACTACGGACTGAAACGGCGTCTTACTGTGCGTGCAGGGTGTGAGGAGCCCTTGAGGCCTGCTGGCCTACATATCGACCACGGGCGGGCGGCAAGTACGGTCCACACNGTCCTTTTCCTCCGGCGGAAAGTCTCGTGATTTACGAGGCGAGCCACCCCCGCCCGAAGTCGAGAAGCAGGAAGGTAATTACACTCGAGATTCGGAGGCTGCGTCTAGTACTGCGCCTAGCACGTCTGTACGGCGTGACTCTCCATTCCCCTCCCAAGCCACGGCCGTTGCCGCAGCGGCGAGCCGGGTTCGAATCCCGTCGCGCCCACCACCCGGATTTCCGCATGTGGGAATCGCGCCGGACGATGCCGCTGGTCCGCGGGTTTGCTCGGGGATCTTCTGTTTCCTCCGCTCTAGCATTCCGACATTCCTCCACACTCACCTCGCCTCACCCTCATCGGCTCTCAAGACCTCGATGTTCAGGGCCGCCCAACTATCTACACTCCACCATTGTCGTATTTTGTTGAAAGTACTGAGGTCATAAGGACGGGAAAAGGGATTGAGGGAGGCGAGGGAGTGTCTCGCGTCCTTGAGAACGTGTATTAGCTGATGGGCAAAAACAACAAAATTCCCTGCAAAATAAAAGGAAAACTACGAAATATCTAATTAAGGGCCAATTATCTGTAAAACAAGGCTAGTATTTCAATGCTGATGTGTTTTGTATTCCTATTTAATTATATTCTTACCCAGTAAACTTGCATCCTTGAATGTCTTCTTAAGTAACAGACACTTAGCCAAAAACCTATTTAAAAAATCTTCAACAACAAAACATTTTACGAAGTTGACTTTCAAAATAGTTCCATACTATGCTCCACGTCACAGGTAATATTAACGAGGCTCATCAAATGTACATTTTATTCTGGTATTTACGAAATACGATTTACTAAACGTTTTTCAAAATATTTATTGTTTTAAATTTTTGTTTTCAACAATTTTTGTTTTTGCTTTATTTTTGCTTTATTTATTAAATCATATTTTCCAAAGTAAAAATTCGGCTTAAATTAGAAACTCATCTTATATGTACTCGAATTATATTTCTGTAATATTGTATACAAGTTGTGCCCGCGGCTCCGCTCGCGTGGACTACAGAATTATTGTTTAGGTTTTTTTTAAATAAAGTTGAA
>NQII01001322.1:158093-182958 GCA_002778355.1 Clitarchus hookeri
AGAGGTTTTATTCAAAGAGTTTGAAGAAACTACGAATAGACTGCAATAAAAATATATCATATATTACTTGTAACTGATGGTGGGAATAAGTTTTCATATGTTAACAAACAGCTGAACTAAAAAAAACGTGTGTACAGAATAAAGAAGTTGTTCACAAACTCAAGGATTTATGTATGAATTCGCAGCCTATATTTCTCTATAACACGTGTGTTTAATCTTTCTGCAACTATGTAAACAGAAAAAAAACTTTAAATTGATTCATTTGTAGCTGTTTTCATCTTAGTTGTTAGAACAACCAACTTTTACTGATAGATTAATTTTACGCAGGCGTAATACACCGACTTGAGTGCTATGTTTATATTGATTGGTTAGTATTAAAGAATTATACTATTGATTTCAGTGGTATTAATTATTTATTTCTCGTATGTTGAAAGCGTATTATCATCTTTATTTGGAGATGAAAAGACGCTGTATAGTGACGATTGTGTTACTCGCCACATTGCAAGAATAATTCGAACAATGTTCACAAATGTTTCCGAAAATTAGTTGAACACTCATTTTATAAAAGATTTTACTCTCTAAACATGTGCGGGGATTCGAATAGAAATACAGCACTGATCGTTACACGATGTTGCAACAACTGACATATCACTATTAACTCATATCAAATCATAGGAAAATATTATTATTGAAGCTAGAAAAATTCGCCACTTGAAAACGAACGCGGTTGTTTTGAACTAAGCAGCTTATTCTAGCAATCATAAATACGCAACACACAATAGTGTGATCTTAACAAGTGCGTGACAGATTTGCGCCGGGCTGACTGTACTTGCTACTGTGCGGTGTACCGATTCACGCCCAGTGTGCACAGTTGTGCACACACAGCCAATCAAGTTTAGTTTTGTCTTTAGCAGTATACTGCGAGGCTCACTGTCCAATAATCTTCCCTGTGGCTGCTACGACTGTAGGCTGCTGACGATAAACTGAGCACTTTTGAAAGCCCTGCTTAGGATCTATTTCTCTGTTCACTCTGTAACCTTCCGCCAATTGTAAATTTGACATTACCACGGGCTGATCACTTTCCGTATTCATGTATCGGTCAAGTGAAACTGCGAAAATATTATAAAACAGATATTATACAAATTGCTAATTATTACACATATATGCATTAAGAATCTTTTAAAAGTTCACTGCACAAACATTTTTAGAGCTATCTCGCCAGTAGTTACTCAGTGCTAGTAACCTAACAGTACTCACCTCCTTCACCTGTAACTTTGTGTGTGCGTGTGTATTTGTGGATATTAGTTTTTAGTTTTAAGTTTTAACAATTTCTGTAGTATATTTGTTATATTTTCCCCTCTTTTATTGGTTTAATTGCAGTGTGACTCTGTGGAGGAAACGTTACTCTTACCATAACTGCGCCACCAAAAATAAGGCAAATAAATACATAAAAGAAATCATAATTTCAATATTTGCAATTGTTAACCTAACGCATTAAATTCAACGTTAAGACATGGAACTACTTTACCTCCATCGTTACCAACTTTACTGGACGCATGCCAGTCAGTTTCCCCGTTAAAATGCATGCAGTTAGGAGCAGTGATATTTTTCAAATGTTGATTTCACAAGTGCTTAATTAATAGTGGATATCCCAAAGTTTACATTACTGTCGCCAAGCACAAAGCCTACAGCTTTTTATTCTAATAATAACATAAATACTGCGTGGGTTTAAGTACAGCAAGCATGGAAGAGTTAATTCTCGACTCTTCTGTCACTGTATGTGTATAAGAAATTTTTACACTTACACAAAGCAAGACTTTTTTTAACGCGATTTAGACACATTCATGCTATCTGCTACGTTACCACATGTTAGTCTACAGTGTTTCAGGTGGACTGATATTACAATCGCCCAGAGCGGAAGCAATTTCCATGGCGTGTACAAATAAACCATTACACTATTCTATTTGAGCGAAACCCTGGAAAGTAGTAATCTGGATAGTTTACTCGAACCGGGAACTATTAAAGAATAGATTTGGGCGGCTGTTAACAGCGAGGTCTCAAGAGCAGGGAATTTTAAATCACAGTTTTCCAATGACATTCTGGAAACAATGAAGGCGAATGTCGATACGCTTTCTCGCTTTGAGCCTCAAACGAGCTATAAAACTACACGTAACCGGTAGCCTAAGGCAGAGCTCCACCTGGTATGGAGAAATGCTTCGTTTTCGCGTCATAACTTCAGTTTCAGAGGTATTATTGGTAGAGACCAGAAAAATTCGCGAGTTCAACGACCTGCAGGCTAGACTCGCCAGTCTTATGTACAGATATGCCGATATCAACCGCACATTGGTTGTCTGCTGTCACAGCAGAAGGTGACGATTGGGCCAACCTTCTTCAGGAGGCGTCAAACACCATGTTGACCAATGGCTGAAGTTTTATTAACACACGTGTTTCGAATTCTAGCTTGTCCCGAAATGAATCCGCGAATTTTTCAGGTCTCTAATTATTGGAAATGTTTAATTATAGAAAATTTACAATGTACTGCTTGTTTAATACTTTTATATTTAATGTTCACTGTGTGTAATTTCCTGCTTGCAAAAAGGCAGGAACTTTTCGATAAAATATAAATATGTTTCTGGCTTTTTCACAATAAGCATATAACACACAATTAAAATTACGCACACAAATATTAAACAACTTGGAAAATGTAAACTTCGCATAGTCGTACACAGTCAGTAATTAGAATGAGTTTGAAACGATGAGGCGTAAACGAAGGAGGCGAAGCCGAGCGGCATTCTGCAGTGTTGGCGACACTGGCTCGGGGGTTGAAGTCGGCCATACTGGAGGCCGGCCTCGGAATCCGACAGCCGTGTGACGGGCGAGCTGCGGTCTTATCTCTGACATTCCTGCGGCCGCCGAGTCAGCCTCTGCGTTAGGGGGAGGGGATGTCGATATCTCGCGTGTCGATACGCCGCCACGGCGACCAGAGTGCAGCTACAGCTCCTGTCACGGCCAACAGCGACGGCACTGCAACGGCACGGCTACCGCACACGGAGCGGCTTTACGTTACTTTCTTTACGTTATTCCTTAAGTAAAAGTTACTTACTGCGGTATTTCATTATTATGTGNGCCGGCCTCGGAATCCGACAGCCGTGTGACGGGCGAGCTGCGGTCTTATCTCTGACATTCCTGCGGCCGCCGAGTGAGCCTCTGCGTTAGGGGGAGGGGATGTCGATATCTCGCGTGTCGATACGCCGCCACGGCGACCAGAGTGCAGCTACAGCTCCTGTCACGGCCAACAGCGACGGCACTGCAACGGCACGGCTACCGCACAAGGAGCGGCTTTACGTTACTTTCTTTACGTTATTCCTTAAGTAAAAGTTACTTACTGCGGTATTTCATTATTATGCGTATGTGATTTCCGCTAATACATAATACTGGGTACAATAGTATGGTTGTATGGCTTCTTGGTAGACATATTTTAGCAAAACAAGAAACTATGCCGCTGTTCACAAAATATTTGCTTTGTGGTTGACTACGCACCTTGAATGATTTCTTAACAATTTAATTAGAAACTTTAATCTCGATTTCTGTCTCCAAAACTTTTGTAATTTTTTTTTGTTGATAATTTACTGCGTACTTTTTTGTTTGACAAGAGCCGAATGTGAGACGTGTATTTTATTTTATTTATTTTAAATTATTGTTTAATATTTATAATATTTGCTATTATACTTAACTTATATTTGCATACACATATATATGTGTATATATATAAATTACTATTACAACATATTTTTATTCATGCTGTTGAAGTATATAACCATCGCTCAAAAAGTAAATAGTTTATACTACAAAAATAAAAATTATATATATACATTATTTTAGTGATTAAAGCTATTTCATTTTCCCCTTTCTTGTAGGACCACACATAAGTCCTAAAATTTTCTCGGAGGACAATAAACTATTTTAAAATATTGTGCATATTATAAGCAGTCGTTGGAAATAAAATAGCTCTATTATCAGTTTTTTTTCTCAGTTACCCATAAAAATGATTTTTTTNTTATAAGCAGTCGTTGGAAATAAAATAGCTCTATTATCAGTTTTTTTTCTCAGTTACCCATAAAAATGATTTTTTTATTGACGAGTCGTGTCAATAACTAAATAATTTAAATGATATACATTCCATTAGATATTACGTACTTGGANTTTTTTTATTGACGAGTCGTGTCAATAACTAAATAATTTAAATGATATACATTCCATTAGATATTACGTACTTGGAGAAAAGTTTATGTTTTTCAAGGAGTGTCAAATTTATGCTGCAATTTCCAATCTGAATGTTTATAAATCAAAATTAATAAATATAATAGCCATAATTTACAGTTTAATATCATATTTTATGCGTAAAAACAATCTAGTATGATTTTTTCGGGTAACAAGGGAAAAAACTATGAACCTGGCCAACTGTTTTTACTAGAAATTGCACTACATAGGGTTATTCAGCAACAGGGGCACCGACTATAGGGGGGGCCAAGTGTCCCCCCCCTCCCACCACGGGCCATACAATACTCGTTAAGAAGGATTTCAGCCCCTCTGATACAGGGTATTTCTACATTACACCGACAAGCTTCGACTGCGGGTTAATCACGAAAAAATAAGGAGGAAACATATATACGACTTGTGGTCGTTATTGATGAAAAGTCTGTAGCTAAGTTCATTACGGACTCCTATCGTAGTTTGGCTCGTGCCCGCCCGTATGTTATAAAATACAGAAGTCTGAAAAAGCCTTTTTTAACTATATTGGAGGGCTGCCAAATAATATTCACAGCATGCGTGGTAACTAAGTACCATTCCTTCCTCGTCCTTTGTACGATGTCTTTCGTAGGTAGATACACTGGGGGAACGTTTAGTAGTTTCATCAGAAAACCAGGATATCGAATACTCTGGAACGCAGTTCAAGCGCGATCACACGTGTCGTTTTGAAAGCGGTTTTCCTGGCTCTGCGTTCGCAGCCGTTACTCGGAACTGCCGCAGCGCCCTCGCCGGCAGCATCGAGAACTGCCTCGAAACCGACAAATGGGCTGCCGCTGAGGGTCTGTCACGCGACTGCAGAGATGAAAGTGAAGTCTGTCTAAGAAGGAGGAGGGGAGGGAGGGTGACGAGAGGAGATAGAGTAAAGTGTGAAGGCTTTCGGGAGCCGGGGGCGGCAGACAAGTGAAGATCAATTGGTTGCTAGGAGACAGAAACACGCCGCGGGACAAAGCTGGCGCCGCGGTAAAGGACGCAACTGCGGCAGTAAGCGCTCGGCGGTGCTTAAGCTGCGCTCACGACTTCAGAATTATGCAGTAGATGCATTTCTACCTGCTGTGGATTTACGATTCACAATTCACCTGGAAATTCCTAAGTCCAATCAATGAAAACTTGCGAAAAGTCAGTCCTGTTTACTATTGTTCCTAACCTAACCTCGTATGACACAACCGTATTTAAGCAGATCATACTTCAAAGCAGACATTTTCTGGCACGAAAAGTTTAATACAGTGTACTTAATCCTAACTAATATTATAAATGCGAAAGTGTGTTTGTTTATTTGTTTGTTTGTCCTCNGTTTAATACAGTGTACTTAATCCTAACTAATATTATAAATGCGAAAGTGTGTTTGTTTATTTGTTTGTTTGTCCTCCTTTCACGTCGCAACGGAGCAACGGGTCGACGAGATTTTTTGTACAGAGATAGTTGGAGAGAAGGGAAGTGACATAAGCTACTTTTTATCCCGAGAAAATATCTCATTCCCTCGGGGAAATTCTTATTGGAAAATGAAAAAGTACACAAACAGAATAACAATGCAACGTCGCAACCGAGCAACAGATCGACGTAATTTCTTGCACAGAAATAATTGTAGGGCTGAAAGGTGATATTGGCTACTTTTTATCGCAAGAAAATATCTCAAAAAATTTACAAACGATAATAGTGAATCAAGTCGGAAAAAAGTTTGCCGCCAGCGCGCTCTCTTGCAATACGCTGTCTAAACCGTTAAAGATGGAACAATATCATGTAGTAAAGAATTGTGTAGAATAAAAAGACATTAAAAAACTCCGCGGTAGTATACATCTATATATAACAGATAAATACTAATAATCGTTTTTACCATTTAATTCACAAGCATCATTCAATGACGAAGTTTTTCACCTTGCACTCATTGGAATATATACAGTATAGAAGATTAACACTAAGTAAAATTCAACTTTATTTTTTTAAAAAAACCACGCGAGCGGAGCCGTGGGCACTGCTACTTCACAAATATAATCATAACAATACACATAGACACGCCTTTCTAATATGTTTGATGCTTACATTACTGTAAATAATAGTTTCCCGCCAACCACACTGACTGCTCTGTTCTGATTGGTCGCCGCCACACAACTTTTACTTCAGATATACTATATAAAGGTTTCCTTTAACGCTTAATTAAAACACAACAAAGCACAAAACCTGCTAACTTATATAGTGAACCAATGTGATAAATTACACACACTAAGTTCTTCAGTATACGTCATAACTCCGATGTTAACGCTTAATTTTTTAATTGTAAACCCAGCTTAGAAACGATAGTGTATCACGGGAAAAGTCGACTGTTTGTGCTAGGATTCAACATACTTTACATATGTCCGACAGTTTTCTTCCGTCACTAACCGTCATGCATGTATGAAGCTACTATTCCATTTGATTAGGACAATGAGGATTCTGATTAGCAGAACGTTTGTGATTGGTCTGCAAACAACTTAGCCGAGTCAAAAGACTTGCCATCCAATCATGACAGGATACATACACTAGCTAGAGTGTTATTGGCTATCAGTTCGCTGAATAAATTCTCTCGATTATCCAGTATCTGTAGCGGCGGTACGGATCAGCGACAAATGGCGGCCGCTGTAGGACAAACAGGAAACAGTGTTTCTGACTTCCGCTTGCACGTCACTCGCTCTACGCCAAGTTCCAACAGACACTTTCGTTATTTAGTGATTTGTGATTTCGTAGGTATTAATTCGAATGTTGTCGGTAGTCACTAAGTTCGTGACTAGACCTCGAAATGTTAACTGGAAAATATACTTTAAGGTTTGAACAGTGTCAAGCTCAACTCAGCCTCTGCTCAGTAAGTACCTGTACAGAATAAACAAATACATAGACTGGGGAGTGGAGGGGAGGGGAGTGAAGAGACTTAGGAGCCTATGAGGGTGAAGCGAGGTGAGTATGGAGCAGCGCCGGAATGCATGCGCGGGGAAAACGGCAGATCCCCGAGAAAACTTACCGACCAGCGGCCGGCCTTATTCCTACATGATTAAATCCGAGAGCGACCCCGCAGGGAATTGAACCCGGTCTGCCTAGGCGGGAGGCGAGCAGTCTAACCACTACACCACTGAGGCCTCTATATAGAATGTTTACGGATAATTGGAAACTTCTGAAATCAACCTTTGAAAAAAGTCACTGCCCCCACCTGCATGTATTTTAAAGGGCAAAATGTTAAGCTGGCGAATACTGAAATTATTTTTTTCGATTGATATTATTCTAATGATTATAAATGTAAGCATCAGCAAATAATAAAATATTTACTTTTCCGCTGATTGCATCCGACGCGTAAATGAAGTGAACTAGTCCATGACAGAATGTATTTTACGTATAACGAATATTGCACAATGCGTAGACTTGTAGATCGTGTGTAGGGCTTTCAAAAGTGCTCAGTTCACCGCGAAAAGCCTTTATAATTAGTTGATCACTTACTTGTGAAATAGTTGCGTGTACTAAATACACACTGGATGGTTTTGTNGATTGATATTATTCTAATGATTATAAATGTAAGCATCAGCAAATAATAAAATATTTACTTTTCCGCTGATTGCATAGTTCCACTTGGCCGACGCGTAAATGAAGTGAACTAGTCCATGACAGAATGTATTTTACGTATAACGAATATTGCACAATGCGTAGACTTGTAGATCGTGTGTAGGGCTTTCAAAAGTGCTCAGTTCACCGTGAAAAGCCTTTATAATTAGTTGATCACTTACTTGTGAAATAGTTGCGTGTACTAAATACACACTGGATGGTTTTGTNGAAAAGCCTTTATAATTAGTTGATCACTTACTTGTGAAATAGTTGCGTGTACTAAATACACACTGGATGGTTTTGTAACAACAAAATATGTGTTTGGCCCAATACATTATTTTTAAGTCTCCCTTTGCTGAACATGAAACGCTTCATAAAAAAAGGCGTGAAGCTCTATACTGGAATCCCGTTTGTATTTTAAAATCTACTGAAGTTATACAAGCACTTTTTACGACACTGAAAGATGTATAGTCCATTCACGGTTACTTCATACTTTTCTGAAGCTCTTCTAAAGTTCTGCTACCAGGATATTTCTCCGGCTCGTGCAAACAAAGCTTAACCAAGTCTAGAAAATTACACCAAAGGTACAACGCACGGCATTCAAAAGCACTCAGTGTAATATTTTGCATACGAACTATTTATTACTAGGCGTTACCAACACACCTATTTTCTCATTGTTTTTATTCATATAATTCATATTCATAGAATTTGTAGATAAAATGATTTATAAGTAAAATTTCAATTTAACTAAAATTAAGGCACAAGTGTAAAATCCTTATGAATCATGGCAGATTTATAAAAACAACCGCACACATTTTACGTGGTGTGATTCTTCGAAGGTTTCATTCAAAAAGTGTGAAGGAACCGCGAACAGACTATACACGTGTGTCTACAGCGTATTTCTCTGTCTCGTCTTTCCCACCAGGAAGTGACCTTTAATACGTCGAGAGCTCATTAGATCTGTACGTAGCTGGTGGCGATATAGCTAAGCCCCTCGCCTAGATCTCACTTCGCCCCTCCACGCACTCCCTAAGGCATCCAATTTTCTTCAGCTGACATCCAGAAAGCTGGCCCAGCCGTATAACCTGCAGCGTTTCCGTCACATTTCTCAATTGCGGTGAATTTATTTCCATGTTACATGTAACATTTCCATGTTACACTTTCACAACCTCACTGGTTGTGAAAGTGGGTAACGATTTCTGTGTACAGCATGCGTCAAAATTTACTTATTTGCAACACCTGAAACTATATATTAATGTGAGGCTGAAAGAACTGATGTGAGAGCAGATTTTCTAGCCTACCTGTGGCTTGAACTGCGTTTCAGAGAATTATGAATATACGTTTTCCCACGCAACTATTAAACGTGCATGCGATGTGATTATCGACGGAAAGAACACATACTTAGGCGAGGCCTGTTGAGTGCTTTCAAGATCTCACGCATATTATAAACACCATTCCACGGCACTCAAGCAAAGCGAAATGACAGCTTTTTAAAAAGTGCTGTAACTCAAAATACACTAGTCATATACATGATTAAAGTACTCAAGGCCACTGCAAGTACAGACTCTCCACCAGTAAAACAATAGGGTGACCGCTAGAAGTCCCATAGGCACGCGCAGTGCGACGAGCACGTGGCAATGTAGCCCTTATTGCTTCCGCGTTCCTCGCCTTAAGAGCACTCCCTAGTAATAGATTGTGTGTTAAATCAATGTTTTCACGTGTACGCGTATCTCAGCAAATAAGTGTTCTGGTGAATACAACGTTCTCACATAAAAAGTAAAAAAAAAAGAAGAAAAAAAGATTACAGTATATAAAACCACTACTTTTTACTTTTATCATATTTAATATACTCACGATGAAAAAAAACTTAAAAGCTTAAAAACTAATAGCTGTGTTTTACTGCGCAGTCGCCTTAAGGAGAAAAGTACGTACAAAGTGGTACCTGTAGTTTAATGCATTGGCTTTCATTGCGTGTGATAAAATCCTGCTGTTACAGATCTAATGTGCGATACATTCAGCTGCCGGGAATGCACATCGCAATTCTGTGAGGGCACACAGCAATGCCTCCTTATGGGCAGACGTGACCTTGAAGAGTTTAGCATTTTCTACAATCAGTGAAGCCCTGCAAAGGCCAGTTGTCTGTGCAGCAGATAAGATGTCTTCACCCCTCGGCGTCGAGTTCGCTCAAGAAGGGTGCAGTGCAGAGGGGTGGAGGAAGTTTAAGGGGTAACGGAACCACACACTGCCTTCTTGTGTTTACTCTGTTCTTGCGTCAACTTGGCAGATTATTAGAGCCCCGGGGCTTCGGCGATACCAAGGAGGCAACTTTTTTTTTAGGGAGAGCAAGAGTGGGGTTGGTATTTCCAGCCCTATAACGTCTGCAGTTACCGTCCTACATCGAGGTTCTGAGGCATCGGGCTCAGGTCTTGTGTGCTTTATCGTGCAGGGAGAGCGACTCCAGATTGCCCTTGGATGAGATTGAAGCCGCCGCTTACCTGCGCAACAACAGTGATTACGGTTTAATTAATTCTGTTTGTAAGGATTGTTTGGAAACATGCGTTACGGATGCAGGACCAGCCGTGAATTAAATCTTTCGTGTGTGCATTAGGCCTCAAGGACCTAAGAAATCTTTCCTGTATGTATTAGGCCTCAAGGATCTAAGAAATCTTTCCTGTATGTATTAGGGCTCAAGGATCTAAGAAACCCGTAGGAACGCAGTTTATTACTCGCAGCGGTGCATTATTTATTCGTCCAGAGCATTTCATACACTGTAAAAGTTACAAAAATCTACGTCTAAGTTGGTACGTGTAATAACTATTTATTATTTGTGATGAAATGATAAAGATTTTATATTTATGTGTCCACACTGTTTTGAATACAGAATTCTGGTTTATTACCTCGACGAGAAATAATTAAGAAATACAGCAATAAATCAAAGTTATTTTCACTATTTCTTCATGCATATTCCTGACATACGCCTACACATCGACAGTGCTTCTTGTCTGGTTCCTCAACACGTTAGTAGGCATAACTGCTATTTTAATTGTATTTATTCTCATCCACTGTTCCCGGTTACAGATGAACACATACTGTTAAGCGTTACAACGAACCAATTGTTTACTTGGAACTGTACAAGTATCAACACAGAGTTTTGCCATACGTCGGAACTAATAGAACTGTGTTTGCATCTGATGTTATGAGACTACGTAATACATTCTCAATACAAATGATATCTCCCAACATGTGAGGGACTTCCCTCTCATTGGACTTCGTCTTCTGTCGTGGACATTGAAGGTCGTTACACACTCTCGAGCAGTTTCAGTTCTATTTCGTTTCAACGACAAGAACGAAAGAATTGCGTCCACATCACCGCAGGCATTCCAATTTTATGAACGGCGTGGTGATAATATATAATTTAGAATTACGGAGAAACTTGGTACAGCTTTCGAGATTCATGACAAGTTTTGCTTGAACCATTTCATTGAACATATGTATATTAAAGTATTAATTTATATTAGTTTTGTGCATTAAAAAGGCACTATTTCAGCAGGGCTTTGAAAAGTCAGTAAATATTGCTGTGACCATAATGAATACTGTGAGGAAACAGTAGACCTATTTCGTAACATCACAATGAAATAAAGAAATAACGCGTCACAGCATTTTAAAATGCAAAATATATTATTCTGTTAAAGGCCTTCTTAATGTAAACGAAGTGTAAATAGGCTTTGCGATTGTGTAAGATACGTAGTTTTGCCAACTGAAGAGCTAGATACTTCGTATTATTTACACCTATGTTGCCTACGACTGGAGACAATTCTAACCATTATCGTCAAATGGGAAGCGTCTACACGACGACTCGTTTTGGTTATGATGTGATAACACAATACCGTGCTCGACTTTTTATCTCTATCTCAAATTACAACACAAAATACGTAATATTTTCTTGTGTCCTTGGTAGGGCATAATAAAATGCAACGATATTGATATCTTAAGTTAGAATTACATAAACGTGAATCATTACTCAAAATCCATTTCATATCGTTCACCACAAGAATTATTACTTCTCCTTTTTTTTCACTCTTAGCGCTTTATGTAAACAAGGAGTGGTAGTCACATAACAATGTTTATTTTGACGTGTGCGGCAGAGATAGGCAACGGAGTGAACGTAGAAACTTCGCAGGGTTTTCAAAAGTGTCTAAAATAAAACACGAACAAGGCAGACCCTGTAATCAGTATATTCCAGAAAGGTTAATTTATCTACCTAATTTCCATTAATATTTATATTTTGCTTATTTTATTGTGTTTCTCAGGTTGACGCGTGGCGTGTACATAGGATATGAATTGCACTGTTTCCACACCCTATTATAGTTATCCAGGGCAGGCAGCCGACAACGAAACTTCCGGGGATTCACACTCGGGGAAGAACCGAAGCCGAATGAAAGAGGGTAAGTCTCGAGAAATAGCTGATAGATAAGCACTCGACGAAGGACACCGGGGGTGCCCCCGACAAGAATTAGTGCAGATCCAACTCCATAGGAATCCCCGCCACAGTAACCACACCCTCCCTCCGCGCTAGTCAGAGAACACAAGCAGCTGACGAGACACGAAATCCTGCATAAAAACGCGCGAGATAAACAGGGGCATTTCCCGATTTCTCTCTCTCTAGAAACTACTGACAGTTAACTTGAATATAGCGGGACACGAGTTAAATTCACGAGGCAGCCAAGGCGGAGAGCAGTTGTTCAGTCAGTTGAATCAGCGCCGTCGGGAGACGCTGGACCAGGGGGAGTTGAATCCCAGCCGCCGGACCAGCGTCAGTGAGAATCAGTCAGGCAGACATATCGCACGCAGAGAGGCGGCAGTCGGGTGAGCCAGTCGAGGCCGGGTTTGGATCCCGGCCGAGTCAATTGTCGCCAGACGAGACAGGAGTTGTTCCGCGGCACAGCCGCGAGACGAGTTAGATGTTCAGCCGAGATGGGAGGCGAAGGAGACACGGGAGTAGGCAGTCGTGTGATGGGAACAGTGCCGAGAACTTATGTGTAAATTCCCGGAAACGAGTGGCAGCCCCATACCGAGAGACGCCATTCTCCGAGAAGACGTAATCGTGCACCGGATGGCGACGAGGCAAGCAGTCAGTCAGTAAGTCAATTGTGACATCACCGGGGAGAGAACCTAGGATTAGAAGAGACTTTATGTGCAGATTTCCGAGACAAACCAAGTAGAAGTGTCGATAAGTAATGATCACATTCCCGAAATAGTAGTGGTAGGTGCCGAGGTGGGGAGGTCGGAAGTGCGAACCGGATCAAGGGCAGACGTCGACGCCGATGAGGAGACGCGAGGTCTCCGACGAGGGACGCCAGCCGAGATCAAAGAGAAAGCACAAGTCCCGGGAAACCAATTCTGGACTTCAACGAAGGGAAGCCGAGCTGACCCAACTACTTCAACCAAAAGCGGAGACGAGTGGTGAGCTCCAAACGAGGAGCGCCACAGAGAATAGTCCAGTGCAGCCCGTAGCCGAGGACGGGTGGGGGCCCGCAGTGGGCTCCTCGCCGGGATGTGGTAGGGAGTCAGTCGAAGCCAAAGGAAGAAGCCAGCTGAGTAGAGCACGCCAACGAGTGCCAGTCCGAGGGCCTGTAAAAGGGAGACCTCACTCACCAGGCGGCAACTACCAACAAAGACAACTCACCAAAAGCCAGAGTCACATATAAGTAGAAACGTCTCCATTCAAACAACCTTCCCCGATGCATAGCATCCCGCCCACCAGCCCTTCGGGCCTACGACTTGTAGGGGGGCTCAGTCTCGCCAGTGTATGTAAATACCTGTGTTACCTTCAAATAAATAAAATACTGGTGTGTTAACAAACAGAGAATAGGAGTATATTTTTACCCCTAACGCAACAACCACAGGTGCCCTTAGTCTGCACCAAAGTATAGTAACTCAGTACCCTACTAGCCCTCATCCTTTATATCTCAGGTGGCCTAGAAGTGACATGTTAAGGTTTGTTTACATTTCTTTTCAGATTCACCCAAGGTTCAGTACAGATGTGTGTGTTAAATTAATTAACCTGAATGTATTTTGTAATGTGATTTTATCTATGTTATGTTAGTTCGTACTTAAAACTCATCCAAGGAGTAAGGTATCTAAAATTTTACCTTAGCTGTTTTTTTTTTTGTATGCTAATTTTTATCATATTATGGTATTACTAAGGCACTTAACTGTGAGGGGACAGGAGGTTTTCCGTTTTACTTTTCTTTTCTCGTTGGAAAAAAAAAGAGTCTTAGGGGTTCATCATTATGTTCGGCCAACAAGAGCCAGGGCGATGATGAAATACAGTTTAATTTGTGCCCAATCGTCATAATTTTAGGCCTAGAACCCCAAGTGTTTTACCATTTCATGTACTGAAAGTGTGAACGCAAGAGAATAGGTCCTCAAACACCATATTTACTTAAGTTACCAGATTTGAGTTCTGGAGTGTTATTCTAGCTTCGTCGCCATGTTACGGCCATCGGCGTTATCTGTGGTATATGGTATTACCCAACCAGTATTCATTAATCAATAATGGAAATATGAAGGGTGACTTTGGGGGCGCGCAACCCCCCCCCNGGAGTACAGTTCTGGAACAAAGTTTATGCACACCTTTGAACCTTCCTCTTTCGATCCCCACCCAGCCCTCCACCCTCCGCTCACAACCAAGGGAGGAGATGCGGAGACCGGAGGGGTCTGTTATCAAAAATTTTCGTCTCTGGAAGCTGCAGTTTTCGGTAGATTTGGCCAGGATTTGAGGGAGGGCTGTCTCTTTGGACACACCCTCGGTTCACAGATAGTTAGGCCCTTTTGAATAAATGTCGGTAAAACAAGTTTAGATCTACACCACATGTATCGGTATTTCGCAGTATGCTTATCGCAGGCCGTCTTTATTACCTGGGTTTCAGATTGCACGCATGTACATGCTTCACCATTCTTGAGTAAGTACGCGGGTTGTGCAGGCTACCTACGAAAACATTCATATAATTACACTCTGTCAAAAAAAAAGGTGGTTTTCAAATTGCACCTGTTTACCTGCCTCACCCAAGGATAGTGAACCCGTGTATTCCGCGGGCCGACCCCTGTTTCTATACCATTAATCAAGAACCGAAGTTTGAGGGGTGTTTTTGAAGGCGCGCAGCGCCCCTCCCTTAAGGCATAGAAGGCTGGAACAAAGTTTATGCAATCCGCTGATCCTTCCTCTTTCGATCCCTCCCAACCCCCTCCCCCTTCAGCACTCCTCCCTCCCCAGGGAGGAGTTTGCCGGACAAGGGGGGTGTGTTTTTGAACTTGGGTTACGGCTGGAAGTCACATTTTTCGTCCGATTTCGCCATGATTTGAGGGCGGGTTGTCTCTTTGGACCTTCCCTTGGCCGTTGGGTTAGTTATGCCCTTTGGAATAATGTCGGTTACCCTGCCGTAGGGGGGGGGGATTATGTTTTTCGGCTCTTGGAGCCAGAGTTTTCGCCCGATTTCGAGGTGAAGCCAGAGTTTTCGGCCGATTTCGATGGAATTTGAGGGAGGAGTTACTCTTAGGACCCTCCCTTGATTTAAAGTTAATTAGGCCCTTTTGGATAAATGTCAGTACCATAAAAATGTACCATAATATGTACCATAACTATCGTACAAAGTCAGATGGTCTATATTTCGCGTACCATAATTATGGTAAAGTGCACCATAACTTTGGTATTTTGTACGATAATTAAAAAATTCGTACCATAATGGACTCAATACTACTCAAGCCTCCTAGGACAACATTAATATAATTACACTCTGTCAAAAAATAATTGGGTTTCTAATTGTCACCCGTTTACCTGCCAAACCCAAGGATAGTGAACCCACGGATTCCACGGGCCAACCCCTGGCCATACTCATTAATCAAGAACAGAAGTTTGAATCATTTTCGCCTCTGGGAGACGCTGTTTTCGATGGATTTCGTCAGGATTTGAGGGAGGGCTGTCTCTTTGGACGCTCTCTCGGTTTACAGTTAGTTAGGCTCTTTTGAATAAATGTCGGTAACATAATGGTGTACCATAGCATGTACCATAACTATTGTACAAAGTCACTTGGTTCATATTTTGCATACCTTAATTATGGTATAGTGTAACATAACTTCAGTATTTTGTACGATAATTTCGAAATTCGTACGATAATGGACTGTGCACCACCCAACTTTACCTTTCGGCCTGAAATGAACATGGTTGGGCGGTAGAAGTATTAGATATACACCACACATATCGGTAATTCGTACGATAATTTCGGAATTCATTCCGCAATGGACTTATCGCAGGCTGTATTTATGACATGAGTTTCAGATTGTACACATGTACATGCTTCACCGTTTTTGAGCAAGAACACGGGTTATTGCGGACCACCTAGGAAAGCATTCATAGAATTACATTTTGTGAAAAAAAAAAAAAAGGGTGGGTTTCAAATTACACGTGTTTACTTGACTCACACAAGAATAGTGAACCCATGGATTCCGCAGACCGACCCCTGGTTCTATACCATTAATCAAGAACGGAAGTTTGAGGGGGGTTTTTGAAGACGCGCAGCGCCCCTCCCTTAAGGGGTAGACGGCTGAAAGAAAGTTTATGCAACCTGCTGATCCTTCCTCTTTCGACCCCCCCCCCCCCCCCCCCCCCCCCCCCCCCCCCCCCCCCCCCCCCCCCCCCCCCCCCCCCCCCNGGCTGGAAGTCGCATTTTTCGTCCGATTTCGCCATGATTTGAGGGCGGGATGTCTCTTTGACCTTCCCTTGGCCCTTTGGAAAAATGTCGGTTACCCAGGGGGTGGGGGGAATTATGTTTTTCTGCTCTTGGAGCCAAGTTTTCGGACTATTTCGACGTGATTTGAGGGAGAGCTGTTGTCTTTGGTCCCTCCCTCGGCCGCTGGGTCGGTTATGCCCTTTTGGAAGAATATGGGTATCACCGGGGGAGGGTGAGGGGGAGTTATGTTTTTCGGGGCTTGAAGCCACAGTTTTCGGCCGATTTCGGTGGGATTTGAGGGAGGGCTGTTGTCTTTCGACGCTTCCTCGGCCAGTGGGTCAGTTATGCCCTTTTGGATGAATATCGGTATCGCCGGAATGCTGANGCTTCCTCGGCCAGTGGGTCAGTTATGCCCTTTTGGATGAATATCGGTATCGCCGGAATGCTGAAGGGGGGAGTTATGTTTTTTGGGCATTGAAGCCAGACTTTCGGACGATTTCGATGGAATTTGAGGGAGGTGTTGCTCTTAGGACCCTCCCTTGATTTAAAGTTAGTTAGGCCCTTTTGGATAAATGTCACTACCATAAAAATGTACCATAATATGTACCATAACTATCGTACAAAGTCAGATGGTCTATATTTCGCGTACTATAAATATGGTAAAGTGTACCATAACTTAGGTATTTTGTACGATAATTAAAAAATTCGTACCATAATGCACTCAATACTACTCAAGTCTCCTAGGACAACATTAATATAATTACACTCTGTCAAAAAATAATTGGGTTTCTAATTGTCACCTGTTTACCTGCCTAACCCAAGAACAGTGAACCCGCGGATTCCGCGGGCCAACCCCTGGTCATACTCATTAATCAAGAACAGAAGTTTGAATGCTGACTTTGGGAGCGCACAGCACCCCTCCCCCTTAGGGGTAAAGTGCTGGAACAAGGTTTGTAAACACTTTGAACCTTCCTCTTTCGATTCCCCCACCACCTTCCCGCTCTCTCCACCTGGCGAGGAGATGCGGAGGTCGGAGGGGTCTGTTTTCAATCATTTTCGCCTCTGGAAGACGCCGTTTTCAATGGATTTCGTCAGAATTTGAGGGAGGGCTGTCTCTTTGGACACTCTCTCGGTTTACATTTTGAAAAAATGTCGGTAACATAATGGTGTACCATAATATGTACCATAACTATGGTACAAAGTTACTTGGTGCATATTTAGTGTACCATAATTATATTATAGTGTACCATAACTTCGGTATTTTGTACGATAATTTTGAAATTCGTACCATCATGGACCTTGCACCGCCCAAAGTTATCTTTAGGAATGAAATGAACATGATTGAGTGGTACAAGTATTAGATCTACACAATTAATATCGATATTTCATACGATATTTTCGGAATTCATTCGGCAATAGATTCTACACTTACCAAGCTTATCGCAGGGCGTATTTATGATCTGGGTTTCACGTTGTACGCATGTACAGTAGTACATGCTACAATATTCTCTAGTAAGAACGTAAGTTATGCGGGCCACCTAGGAAAACATTCATACAATTACACTATGTAAAAAAAAGGGTTGGGTTTCAAATTGCACCCGTTTACCTGCCTCACCCAAGGATAGTGAGCCCACGTATTCCATGGGCCGACCTCTGGTGCAGTTATATTCAGTGGTAGAAGTACATGTTATTTTATTTTCTCTTTGCAGCAGCTTATTTAAAAACGTATGTATTGAAGTTTACTTTTGCACCTCAGAGAAATGATATTTAACTATTTTTGACCCAAGTTTGTGATAACAGGAAATTGTGTTATCTTAGATTCTTTTCTGGGTTATTTTCTTCTTATGTGAACTCCGGGACTCTCAAACCAGACATGATGGGAGGCAGTCCATCGTAGATTTTATGCTGTCATTTTTATGTAACATTTAGCCGCAACTACCCATCGTAAGTCTACGAGAGGCGAGGAGAGCCTAGGAGAGGTGTGGAGAGACTAGGAGAGGTGTGCAGAGCCTAGGAGAGGGGTGAAGTGCCTAGGAGAGACGTGGAGAGCCTAGGAGAGGTGTAGAGAGGCTAGGAGAGGTGTAGAGAGGCTAGGATAGGTGTTGAGAGGCTGGGAGAGGTGTTGATATGCTAGGAGAGGTGTAGAGAGGCTAGCAGAGGCGTAGAGAAGTGTAGAGTTTAGGAGAGGTATACAGAGCCTAGGAGAGGTGTGGAGAGCCTAGTAGAGGTGTGGAGAGGCTAGGAGAGGTGTAGAGAGGCTAACAGAGACGTAGAAAGGCTAGAAGAGGTGTAGAGAGGCTATGAGATGTGTAGAGAGCCTATGAGAGGTGTCGAGAGCCTAGGAGAGGTGTAGAGAGCGTAGGAAAGGTGCAGAGAACCTTTTTAAATTTAATTATTTTATTTGCCAAGTAATTTCAATATATTTTTCTTCATTTGCAACTACGCCAGTTCTTCTTTAAAAAAATTATTTTGCCAGTTAAAATGTGTTACGTTAATGTAGTGTTGTCTATAGTTAGTACGTTTGGTTTCTTTCATACAACGAGTATGAAGTCTTGTATGGCTTGTGTCATTTCTGAGTGTATTTTATGTTTTAAATTATCACGGGTTTATCTTTTTCATGAGCTCTGTTTTATCTACGTTTCTGCTGTTTAAAATCAGTCAAGTTGGAGTTTGGTAAGTTTCCTTCCTATGTACGTATACTCTACGGCGACGCACGCACGAGCTGGTTTCCAGATTGCAAGGATAAAGTCGCCGACGTCTGTCAAATACTCTCACACACACACACACACACACACACACACACACACGCACTGCAATAGTTCATTACATTTTCATATCCAGTTGTAAATCACACACTTACTTAAATATTTTCCTTCTTGTTCTAAATATCTGACAAACTACTGCCTTCGCGGGGCGTCGTGGCGTGTGGGTATAAGGAGTTGTGCGGTTGTTGCCTGTGTAAGAGGGATCCGTGTCCCCCTCGCCGGAACACTTGTTGACAAACGTCGTTCCTTCCCAGCTCTCTCTCTCTCTCTCTCTCTCCCACCCTCAGTTCAACCTTCTCCTCAGAGGTCCCTGCTAGTCCTGTTTGCCCCCAGGATCACGATCCACCGCCCGCCTTTGTCTCTGGCGGGTTGCCGAGGGCATGAAGCACCCTCGACGGGGCTCGATGGCTGGTAGAGAGCTCCTCGGGACTTGGTCGAGTCCCTTCCTTGTCCTTCGTCCTAGCCAGATCCTGCCAACCATAGCTAATTTACACTTCGTTTAACGACCTGCGTGCCTCCCGACCTTCGCGTCTTTCGTTGGAAAGACAGTGAGTAAGTGAAGAGATTTGGGCAGCTCTTAGCATCGAGGTCTCAAGAGCTGATGAGGGTGAAGCGAGGTGAGTATGGACCGGCGCCGGAATGCAAGAGTGGGGGAAACGGGAGATCCCCGAGGAAACCCGCCGACCAGCGGCACGTGCGAAAATCCGGGAGCGACCACGCCGGGAATCGAAACCGGTTCACCTAGATTGGAGGCGAATGGTCTAACCACTATACCACTGCGGCTCCTGTCGGAGGGAGAGATTTGCGACCTAACCACAGAATACATAAATATTCAGAGACGAAATGAAGTGGTGGTTCATTTGGTGTGGGGCACCAATTATCTGATTGACTATGGTAGGCTCTGGGAACAGGCGTTGTGTTTGATTGGCTACTGCATGCTGTGGAAGGTTCCCTATTGGATGGACTGCTGTGTCTGCTGAGTAAGTTGCCAGGTGCTGATTGGCGCACGACGAGACGTTCAGACATGTTAATGGCCAGTGACGCCATTTTGCTGGCGTGTGCGACCGAAGTTGGCGGAATGATCTGCTGTTTAGCCTCTGTATAGTCGAGTACTCCGTAGCTGTGCAGTGGTATCCAATGATGTGTATGTATGTACAAGGTAGAGGGGTGTTAGTTAAATGACCTGCATGAACAACCCACCAAAACAAACCGGTTTCTATTCCCAGCGGGTCGCTCCCCGGTTTTCGCACGTGGGAAACGTGCCGGACGATGCCGCTGGTCGGCGGGTTTCCTCGGAGATCTCCCATTTCCCCCACCCTTGTATTCCGGTGCCGGTCCATACTCACCTCGCTTCACCCTCATCACCCTCATCAGATCTCGAGACCTCGATGCTAAGAGCCACCCAAATATCTCCACTCTCCACTGTATGAACAATTTAATCAAAGTGGTTGTCTTATCATAAACTTTGATCACTTAAATAATTTAACAAGTCACTTTCCCTTTTCACGCCCATACTGCTTCACCCATATGATACTCTTATTATTTCTAAAATACACATTTTTTCTACCTAATCACAACAACCTAAAACAACAAAAACAATTAAGTACAATTTGAATATCTTAAAAATATTTTCCTGGTAAGTCACTTTCTTAAAAGGATTCAGAATTACAAGGATGTACTTTTCCATGCATACATCCTTGTGCACTTTTGGAAACACTATAAGTTTTAATTTATTTTGCCCTGCTTTGCAGTGTATCATATTATACTCACATTATGCCCATTGTATTTGTAAATGTAAAAACAAAGCAGCTTTAAACAAAATGAACACAACTGGCTGACAATACTCCTTTGATAATTAAAACGTGTTATTTGATTGGTTACTTGTATATGAAATAATTTCTTCATACCTTGCTAGGAATATATTTTGTATTTATTTATTCCTTGAAGTTTGCCAAGTCATCAATCATAGTTTGTGTGAGCTCAATATTCTCAAGTTGACAAACTTTCCTAACATTGCATTCTTAATAATGTCTTAAGTTGTACATTTTAGAGCAATACGCACATAGTGAGGATTTTCTCCATTGTAAATGACTAATAGTTCTGTTTGCTATTTTTTATTCACAGTCTCACATTACCGGAGAATATTTTCACAAAAATAATGTTTCCTACTCTTTTTTTTTGCATTCCCCATTTTAAGTTGACGTATATTGTTTCTGGCCGTTATATGTCAGATAGAACTCAAAGATGTGCGATGTGACAGCGCCCTGAAAGGTTTTGTACATCTTCGAATCTAACAGTTTTTACAATAATTTCCCTCGCAAGAATTTTCCTACGGCATTTTGAGATTTCGCATGAATATTTTTCCGTTCTTCGTATTTGTGTGTGTTTCTCTTAATGGAGTCAACAAANTGCATTCCCCATTTTAAGTTGACGTATATTGTTTCTGGCCGTTATATGTCAGATAGAACTCAAAGATGTGCGATGTGACAGCGCCCTGAAAGGTTTTGTGCATCTTCGAATCTAACAGTTTTTACAATAATTACCCTCGCAAGAATTTTCCAACGGCATTTTGAGATTTCGCATGAATATTTTTCCGTTCTTCGTATTTGTGTGTGTTTCTCTTAATGGAGTCAACAAAGCCTTGTGCATGATCCTATCGTCGTTTTGTTCGTATCTGGATAGTGTGTTTCAAGATACGGCAGTCTGGAAAAGACGTTGTTAACATAAGTTGGAGGGTTCCAAAATAATTTTGATAGCATGTATATCTTGAAACTGCCATTCCGTTCTCGTATGGGGTACTTTTTTTTGTAGGTTAACATATTGGGGGCACGTTTCACAGTTTCATTAAAAAAACAAAACACCCTGTGAACATGCTGTAACTCGGTCCAGGCCCCAGGAAAGGGGCCCTTGACTGGTAGCAGGTGGACAACTTGACAGATGACAAGACGTTACTAACGTGCAATATGTTTATTTATCCACCCGTGATCTCATGTTGGTAGTACAGCACTGTAATAGTGTCATTATTCACATTTTGATATTTCATGCTAAGGAATCGTTAGCGATAATTATTCTCTGATAGTGACCCGATTTCACCGTTCGTTATTTATATTGGTTTCAAAGCTGGTGATAGGATCTAGTTTACCCGCTTATAAACAGGCTGATGCGTGGTCATGCAGGCGTGAAGATGACACTTATTCCGCCAACTTCAACCGCACACGCCAGCAATATGGCGTCAATGGCCAGCAACACGTGGGAACGCCGTTCGCCAATCAGCGCCTGGTGACCTACTCGCCAGCCGGCAGCTCAACCAATGAGAAAGCTTTCGCAGCACGCAGTATCCAATCAGACACAAGGCTTGTTCCCGGAGCCTCGCGAGGCGAATCAGAGAATGGGCACGGTCACATGAAAACAACCCGCCACGTCATTTCATCTCTATGAAGTTATCTACTCTGTGATGCTGGCTCGGCAACTCGTCCAGTGTATTCGACTGTGTAAGGATGTTTGTATAGTCTATTCGCGGTTTCTTCACACTTTTTGAATAGAACCTTTGAAAAATCACCCTATGTATGACGTATTTTTTCAACCGTCGTATATCACAAGCGTTGTATACTTCTGTTAATATAAAAGTAACATTTTTTGTTAAAATTTAACTGTTATGTATATTTAATTTATAAACTGTAATGTTTAATTTCTAATTAATATGCACAAAACCGGTGAGAAAATAGGTGTGTTGGTAAAGCGCAGTAAGATATAGTTCTAATGCAAAATATTATTAAAGTGAGTGCGCACGAATGCGGCGCGTTGTCCCTTTGGCGTAATTTTTTGTAATCTGTTAAGCTTAGTTTGCATGAAGTAGAGGAATGGCCTGAAAGTATAACTTCAGTAGGGCTTCAGGAAAGTTGGAAGTAACAGTGAGTAACGCGCTGTCGGAAAGGGCTTCAATAAGTGGATGTAGTCGGTGCTGGGGCTGGAGCCTGAAACTATGGTAATGCCGACGAAGGGACAACTTCCACGTCGCGACAAGATGCGATGGAGCTCGGTGGTCAAGCCTGCTACCTCGTCCAGCGACCTCCCCTCCCCTTCACTGCTCTCCTTTTCTCAAAGACGATCAAAGTGCGCGCGGCAGCCCCACGGAAACCAATTTCCCGCCGCGGCGCCTGATAAACTGCCGCCTGGCAACACGCTTGACCAGAGCGCAGTGCGGGTCGCCTGTGCTCACAGGGGCAGGCGCCCTATATCAACCCCCGGCCGGGCAATAAGGCCGGGAATTGCTCTCGCCCCCACCCCCTCGCAAGGGCAGCGACACGGGAATTAGTTCTCCCGGCCGCTCAATGGCCTTCTGCTGCCCTCCGCTCACAGGGTGACAAGGGCCAGGTGCGACAGTAATGAGGTCTGAGGACCGGGCTTCATCGACGTCGCATGCAACTCCATTATACTGAGGTAAATCGCATTGAGTTGCAATATGGTTAGGCCGACGTGCGTGCAAATGAAGGCCACGGTCGATTGTCGCTCTTTAATAGAGTGCCTCCTTTCAACCAGACACCGACTGGGTTCGAATATTGAATACCTACTCAACCCCGCTCGGAATTTATAATCTGCTACCGACGATATTGTCTACTTTTTTTTACCAAATTAAATACGAGTAATCGAACTTAAGTACACGTTGCTTAAGGTTTATTGAGCACTTTTGAAAGACTTGCTAAGTATATACTTTACTTCTCACTTAGTATCCTTCTGCCATATGTAAATTACCGCTGTGGGCCTCACCACGTTATTCATACACCATCCAAGTGAAAACGTGTAAAGCATATATGTTACGATTAAATGTTCCGTGCAAACTCGGGCGAAAGCTTCCGTGAGACCTGCTATCCGAGCATGCATGCAAGCTGTTATGGAGGATTCTCTGGAATAACCTATCCAACGATACTTGCTACTGTGAGTGAGTGAAGATATTTGGGCGGTTCTTAACAGCGAAGTCTTGAGAGCCGATGAGGGTGATTTGAGGTATGGAGCAGCGCTAGAATGAAATGGCGGGGGAAACGGGAGATCCCCGAGAAAACCCGCCGACCAACAGCATCGTCCGGTAGGATTTCCACATGCGAAAATCCGGGAGTGACCCGGCCGGGGATTGAACCCGGTTCGCCTTGGTGGGAGTCCGCAACTGTCTTAGGAAACAAAAATTTGTGCGCGTAATAATTTGACGCGCAGTTATTTCTGACAGCGAAACTTGTATTACAGAGAACGAAAGATATCGTAGTAAGTGCATTTCGCGAAGTGAAGAACATGTTTGGTGGATATGTTCCCGGACTTCGTTCTGTGGGCAACAGTAAGTGATAGCATGCTCACTGCTGTAGAAGGAGTCACGTGTCCGAGTTACCAGTAGATACAGACGCGAGGCCACGCTAGCAACACGACATTTCCAGGAAGTTACTTGATGGCGGACACGTAGCCGCCGTGCAGGCGAGCAACACGCGTGGCGTGCAACAGCCCCCCCCCCCC